>QODF01000028.1:236333-295431 GCA_024372805.1 Oostethus manadensis | reverse complement strand
GCACAAACAAGGACGGTCAAAATGAGACTATTTTGGTTTCATTCAGAGCATGTTGACGGACCGATTATGTAATAGCTCAAAACTTTAATTGTTAATATCTCTAAAACAAAAGTAGCACAATTGTTCATTTTAACTGCACAAAACAGCACAAACGCAGCACAAACAAATGGGATTATTTTGGTTTCATTTGGAGGAAATGGGGGGCTGCATGACCTTTGGTTGACCTATAAAAGAAACTGTAATAACTCAAAAACAAAAGTAGCACAAACGCTAATTTTAATTGCACAAAACAGCACAAACGCAGCACAAACAAATGAGACTATTTGCGACGAGTTTTGAGAAGGTTGGGGGGGCCAACTTCACTCAGGTCACAAACGTTCATTTTAATTGCACAAAACAGCACAAACGCAGCACAAACAAATGAGACTATTTGAGACGGGTTTTGAGAAGGTTGGGGTGTTTTAGAGTAGTCAGTGTGCAGCTTGGATGAAAATAAATCAACACACAACTATTATTGTGGAAATAACATGTAACACAAGGGAGTACCCCTCACCGTGAACATATCCAAATTGTAAGGGTGTCTTCAGAAACCCAACTCATGAGACGGGCCAGTGCATGAGATTGGTTCCACGGGAACGAGACCAGGCAAGATTTTAACATTAATTTTAGTACAATGAAAAAATATGACTGGACAAACAAACTTTTTTTATTTAACCGAGCCACCAGACAATGCAGGTGTGTTTTGAAATGTGTATTGTCGCACAAATTGATGGTAAAGTGCTAATATTATCGTCAGATTTTCTGAGACCAACAAACCTCTTTTATGATCATAAATATATCTATGGTATTTCATTATAATCTAATATTTTCTTTTAAATGTCATCTCTCACTCTGCAAATCTGAGGAATCGGTGTATGTGACATGTATTTTCTCACAGGCAATTTATACGGTCTGTATAACGTTTGCAGCATTTCTTCAGTAGTCAATGTTTTTGTTCTACTGGTCTATGTCCATTTACGTCAGGGCTGCCTACCTGTTCTTAGATGTTTATAATTTAAACAAAAACCTATGTATAATCTTTTTAGAAAAAAGAAAAATAAATGAAAATAAAATAGCAGGCGGTAGTCAATAAAACACAACAGGAATGCAAGGAACCCACATCAATCCCGCTAAAGGTAGTCACATGGCCAACCTACAGAAGGTGACGCAAGTGAGTACTGCAACTGCACCCCTGGAGCACCACCGTCAAATTGCTTCATGAAAGTTATTTCATATTACAAATATACACTATAAATGTACAAATACTCACTGCAGATTCATAAACCAACAACCTCAGCCACCGTAAGAGGTAATAATACACAAGTATACTCTTAGTGGTCCGTAGGTGCACATTTGGATCTGATTTAACACCTGTCCCACCTTGTCAACCAGTAGTAATGATAAACACATTCCTCCAGCGCTCTGTCACCGGGAGAATTTATAATCTTGTACGCTGACAACTATGTTCACGGCATCACAGATTCCTGGAAAGCCAGGTGTATGTGAAAGTGTGCACATACCATATGATCTGCACACTGTGAAATGTCCCGGAAAAGGGAGAAACACTGTCTGAGAAATGACACATATTTTTAAGTGTGTAAGTGTAAGTTCATTAATGAGCTGCAGTTATTGTTTCAGTCTTCTTGGCATCTTTTTAGAGCTATACCTTCCAACACATTGAACACAGCTTAATATTCCCCCCCACTCACACACACACACACATTTAAAATGTTAAAGATATAATAACCTATTCGAACATAACTTTGTATTATACGTGGCAAAACAAATGAGTGCAATATTTAATTCTGTATCTAATTAATAATGTGATTTATTTTATTTTTTTAATATGCCAAATACCAATAGCATGCTGCGGCCCAAAATGGACCAAGGCCACAGTCTGGACAACACTGATACAAAATACAACACTGAAATGATGTTTTATTTACTGCATGCATCACGTCACTTCGCCTACTTCACCAACAATAATAACGCAATAATAATAACGCCTGTATTGGATAATGTATTTTATTTTGTTTCTTTAAATCTTCACAATAGAACAAAGTGAGCAGCCTCTTAAAAAAACTTACTACTTGTCTATATGAAATTGTATCAATAATCTGCATAAATAAATTCATTTAGAAAAAAATACAAAGAAGAAAATCCAGATTTTTGCTTTGTGATGAACATTTAAACTTTGTACCGTTCATATTTTCTTCCATTGCCCATATTGTGCACATTTAGTTCAATAGCACACTAAACATGATACGAATAATATATAATATAAATAATACAGTATAATCTCTAACCTCAGTTTGTATCGTATTTCTAGCATCACTTCCTATTACCTATTGTCACTTAATCATCGATAGCAGTGGATGCGGTCGTAGCATTAACATCAGTAGCGGCGGTGGCAAGCGAGGCTGAGGTCCCAGTAGAGGTCCCATCGTGTGGTTTAGCGTGTGGTCTCATCATCTCCTTTGTGTTGTGTTCAGGTTTGATCAGGAGAACGTAACACTTTGGCAGAAAGATGCAGGCAAGGATGCCAAAACTGGACGCCAAGATGGCAAAAATCTGCACGGCCACCATGAACTTCCCTCGCGTGCTGAGGTATGCCGGGACGAAGGAGATCCATACAATAAAGAAGACGAGCATGCCGAAGGTGATACACTTGGCCTCACTGGAAGAGATTAGGCGTGGTTTAAATTTCCGGCTTTTCTTGACAACTTCCGTGAGTTCCTACCTGAAGTGGTCTTCTAGTTTTCGAGCCACGAAAGCAAAGACGAATGCCAGCAGAGCCAGCAGAATGTCGTAGGCAAAGATACAAGAGATGAAGACCACAGAACCTTCGTTGCACTCCAAAATGATTTTTATATTCTGAGCTGAGGTGTTCTTCATTGGGTAGGGGGGCAAGACAACGAGCCACACGGTACAAGCTACAGCCTGTGGGGAAAGGAGATTTATTTTGGCATAAATCTGTACCAAAATACTCACCTCGGGTCCCAGGTGACTCAGGGTAAGAGGCGGGGGTACATCCTAAACTGATCGACAGTCAATTACAGAACACATGTAGACAGCCAACGATTTAAACTAACATTGAGTGGGAACTGAACTTACCAAGGAGACGCAGGTCAGCCAAGTGGATCACTACACAATCACTGGGATGTGAGCAAGTGTATTGTAGCTACTTAATTTAATTACAATTTACAGCTACTTGTATTAAATGATGACATTTTTGTCATTTGTTCTATTATTAAAATTGTATATATTATTAATTTTTACTATTTTTTATTATTAGTTATGTTTATGCTGTTACTATATTTATTATATTATGTATTTATCAACTTATTATTTTTATTAGTAATATTAAAGAGTTTCTGGAGAATTTTTATTATATATGCATAATCAGCATTTTTATTCTTAACCAGAATTTTTTTTATTTATTCTTATTTGTTTATCGCTGTAAATATAAATGTTTCTATTATCAATAATATTATGGGATTTCTGTAACATTTTTCCAACATTTTCCTCCTCTTCTCACTCTTTTTTTTTTTTAATGTAATGGGAAAGCACAAATTAAAGCTTAAAAAAAAAAGTAATTTTCATACAATTACATTCAATTTTTAAAGTTTAATTTTAAAAATTTTATGTAATTAAATTTCTCTTGGAGATCCTGCATTTCTCCTTGGGGATTAATAAAGTATCTATCTATCCAATTTGGGATGAAAATGGTCACAAAGCTCAGGTCAAGAAATTTAAATTTTGAAACAGAATATTATTTATTTATTTTTATCACAGAAGTCAACGTTTTCTTATTTATTTTATGTTTTTTTATTAGGTATTATTAGTAATCAAACTTGGCATATACGCTGGTATTTATCATATAATTATTAGTAGTAATATAAGGGGGAGTGAGAGGCAGGGGGGACTTTCAATATTAGTGCAGACCTGCCAACATGTATGAATGACTCTTGAATACACTTGTATGCTTAACTGCTCCCCATTTTGTTGCATTTTGCTGGTTTCGGTTGAAAGTTCAGTACAGTTTCTCAACAGCATTTAAAATTGAGGGTCGCAACAACTTTCTGTTCCCCAGTGTGGACATGACAGAAAATAATTGAGCACCACTGCTAATGAAGGATTCACTTGTTTCATTTACCTGAATCAATGTTGCCATAACAACTATTGCCCTCTGGTGGGCAGAAGTGAGAACGTCAGGCTGAGCAGTAGCGGCCAGTGCATCACTGAGGTTGGTGGTGTTGGTTACGATGACGTCAGGACTGCCGCTGCTGGCTGCTGCTTCGGCTGCAGCTTTTACAGCTTTGGCAGCCGCTTTGCATCTGGCACAGGCCGCTTTTAGAGCCTGAGCTCTCAGCATCAGCACTGCTGCTTTGCCTGGGGGTAGAACGATAGGAGTTTTGCAGAGTACATAATCTATGGCTTGCAGGACTGTTGGAGTTGGCCCACACACTTTCTTTTCTCTTACCCATGAGGGAGGAAAGACACAGAGCAAAGCCCAAAGCCAGGGCTACTTGGCTGGTCATGCAGCTCCAATGCTGAGGCTCTCCGAGGAAGACAATGGAGCAGAGGAAGGTCACCACCAATGAGATGAGCAGTGAGAAGCTTAATAGAGCATCATTGGCTTCCACCAGAGGAGTGCTCACGTGCATGACAAACACCACCTTGAAATCAGCAACACACGTTTAGAAACTGTGATCATATTTGCGGCTGAGCCCAAGTGCTTGACGTAGTTTGTGGGCAGGGAATCTCACCCCGACAGCAATGGTGACGAGAGCTCCAAAGGCAGAGATGACAATAAGAGTGATGCCCAGTGGCTCTCCAAACGCCAGGAACTCAGTGATCTTTGGCACGCAAGAGTCATGAGCTTCATTGGACCAGTGATCCCCGCTGCACAAGACACACTCACGAGCATCTGTCAGCCAGAGGAGCGGGGAAATACGATGGAACCTCCACAGGTGAATCAAATTCAAGTTACATTTTCAATACATGCCATACAAAACTATGGCGTTCAAGTTCATGTGTGTGATCACTGCTTTTTCTTTCATTTCGTGGCTTTTTGCCACACTTAAGGATGGACCAGCTTAAGTTAAGAGAAGAAGCAGAATATACACAGGAAGTAACTGTGTGTTATCCGCCAGTCAATCAGCTTCACTTTTAACAGAAGTTACCTTCTTTTTGCACGTGTGTGCCGACCTTGGCATCATGACTATCATGTTATGCAATCTAGACGGGTGCACTGCTGTTTTTTTAGAAATCTGCTGAAAAATATATCCACGTTTTGAAAAGAAGTCAATTATTCATGGGCTAGATTTGCAGTTTTTAGGTTCCAATGTAACAAGAGGAAATAAAATGGTCAATTATATTTCTGTCACACGAGCAACCCCTTTTTGAATAGTTTAGGAAGAAAGCAAAACTAGCAATTACATTATTTTTTATCTCATGGTAGAATGTTTAGGAGTTGTATACACACTAGTCATGTTGCTAATCTCGCCGTCAGCACATGGGATGCAGTCAAAGCAGCATACCGGTTCTCCCTGCCGGATTCCTTTCCTGGTGCCGGGCTTGCAGTTCTCACTGCACACTGAGCGAGGAGGCTGACGAAAACACACTTGCATGACTGCTGCTTTGTACCCAAAGTGAGATTGTTTTTGAAAAAATGTGCTACTGACCTCTAGTGCTCCATTGTTCCACACAATGGAATCATTGATGATGATCATCCTCTCACCCAAATTGGCGGTACCATTGTAGTGTCCCACAGTGACGTACGATATTTCCCCATTATCTTCTACGCCCCAGTTAATTATATCATAAAAGCTGTCTACATCTCCATCCGTAAAGTAGACCTCCTCGTCTGTGTGCGGCACTTTGAAGCGGGCGTTCTTCAGGTAGTACATCAGCTACAAACAAATTGTAAGTCATTTATAAATACTATAAGTATTGATGTCTCAGTTCACTTCTTTCTAATGTGGTACAATAATGTTTCTTTAACCGTGAAGTCACTTGTAGTAGCTGGGTGCGTGTTCTACAAAAGCAAATAACCACCTCTCTTAATTAGCACCGGGACAAAAGACATCAACATTATCAGTTGTGGCTGTAGGAAACTTCCTGATGTCATTCTTTATTAAAGGCTGCATTTGACATATCAATATTGGTCAGCACCCAACAGATTTATCTACCTCTGCATGCACTTCAAAATGGCAGGTGCGCTACTCAACTGTTGTTGCACACAATGAACTCAGCAGCGGAATTAATGCTGGCTGAGTTTGCTCTGCACCGGTATTACAACATTGGTTCTATTGCAGCTGTGCTGTGCAATACACCTTGAGAGAGCTATGTTTTTCTGTTTTGTCATGCAATCCAAATTATTAACCAAGTTAATAATTTAAAATTTCTCTCTCCACTGTGAAAAACAAATGCCTTGGCTATAATTAGAAACTTTACGGTACATGTGTTACAGTACCGATCAAGTAGTAGTTAGACAAACCTTCTCATTCAGTCATATGCGTCCAAATGTCTGACTGTATGTGCGTAGAATGTTTGTAGTCATGACTGTTTTTATCAGGTATACCTGCCACGGCTCAAACTTGTTGATGTCAGCACAGCCGATCCCAATGAATGGCCCCTGTCCCTCCTTGCAGTGCTCCAGGTTGTGCAAGGCATGGGCAACAGCATACACCGCTTTGTAGACACTGTGATAAGACATAAAAAACATGTTTTCTGGCAGAAGACCTCAGTCTTTAGTGACATAAGAGCAAAGTAAGCTGACCTGTAGGTGATCCGTAGCTGGGAGATGTCAGAGTAGGTGCTCTTGAGCTGTGCAAGGGACTCACTGCCCGTACACAAACCATCAGGAACAACCCCCGCTGCCTTGGACACTGTTCCACTGAACACACTGGTCCTTTCTTTAGACTTTCTTAGGGCTGTACCATAGTCCAACGTGCAATTAAACAGCTGTAAGACACACACAGTGTACACTTATTATACACTTTGCGTCATCGAACTCAAATGATGCACTGCACTAACTGTCTCCCAGAATTCCTTAGTGAGGGGGTCAGCATAAGGGTCTAGGTCCAAAAGATGTTGCTGAAGACCAGGAATGTCGGCCCTCTTTACAGCAAACCCAATGGTGCCACCCAGCACTGAGGTTACCTGGCCACAAATAATCAAACTCATTGCCACATAAGATGTTGGTCTTTCTTTGTCAGCCTTACCCCTCCTACACCTGGTTGGTTGATGAGAGCTGAGGTGACCCAGGCCTCACTGGCAATCCAAGTGCGATTGGTCACGTTTTGACGAAGCAGCTCAAGAACCAGAGGACTGAAGTCTACATCTGATGAAAAGACTACAATGATCTTGGCTGTGGACTCAACTATGGTTTGGACAATTCGCTGGATGTCTTCAGGGGAATTCACCTACAGATAAAGACCACTAATCACGTGATGCAAACATGACCAAGACCAAGCACCAGCAGTGAACACTTACCTTACGTAGGGTTTCAGAGAATGAGATGCACACCCCTTCCTGTTCTACCTGCTCCTTGAAGTAGTTGATGCCGTACTTGCCGTAGTCATCATCAGCGGCGATGGTGCCCACCCAAGTCCAGCCGAAGTGCAGAACGAGCTTGGCCATGGCTGTCGACTGGTGTTTGTCGTTGGGGATAGTCCTCAGAAACGTTGGGAACTGGAACTTGTTCTCCAGGGCTGAGCAAGTTGAACAGTAGCTGACCTGAAGGATGGGAGGACCAACGTGCGGTTGCTTTAACCGGTAAGTGGAATGCCTCACATGTCATATAATTTGTTCCACTGTACCTCTATCTCTAAAAAAGTGTTGAGGTAACAAAAGTTTAACTGGAGATGCAACCTTAGAAATTTTACTGTAATATTGTTGTTGTATGGCTTAGTCAGACCCTACCTGTGGAAAATGGTAAAGTCCAAGGATTCTGGCTGTGGCAATAGACAGGTCAGAACCTCCCGCTCCCACAAGAGCGGCCAGCGGCACCCCAGTGCCACAGCGATAGTTTGGTACAGCCTCGTCTTGGCCGGTGAGATAGGTCAGGGTGCCTTCCACGGCCTTGGAGATGGTGAAGCAGGAGTCGTAGATGACGTAGCCCAGGTCGGTGTTGGGCAGCAGGTCGTCCATTTTGTTTATTTCATTGATGGCAAACACCATGGTCTGGGTCCAGCGGAAGGTGCGGTAGTTGAATCTAGATTGAGGTGAGAGGACATCATGCATCAACCTCCTTCCTTTGTGGCTTTTGGATAATAGGAGAGGAAGACACACAACAACAGAGAGAACATACAAATTTCACCCAGTAGTGCCTGAGTCAAAACAGATTAAACCCCAAAATAATCCTACTGAAGCGCCCAGCCATGAGAACACGAAAATTGGAACTGATAGCTCAGAAGGTAGAGCAGGTCATCCAGAAAATGGAAGTCCATGGATTCTGGAGTGGATCCCTGCTACCTCCATCCCAGTCCCTGTTGTTGAGGCCTCGGGCAAGACACTTCACCCACCGTGCCTCCACAGGATTTGTTGATTTTGTGGCATAATACTGTGGTTTCCTACAGTGAAGCCAACCTGCAAAAACTTTATAGAAAGACACTTTGGTCCATTTTCTTGCATTTGTTTAGGGGCAGATGCATGCACATACACAGCGACTCTAGTGAATCGAGTACTCAATTTACTTTAGTAAATGACTCATACAAACTTGAGTCAGTAAAAGGAAGCAAGTTTCCCATCACTAGTATAAATGGGAATGAAGGTTTGGTGGTTGGAGAGGTCTTAGGTGCAAATTGGCGGCCACGTTTTTAATTTTAGGTTTTAAAGGTCTTGTATTATTGCCTGCTGTTTTAATTTTCCACCATTTTAGATGAGTTTCAGAGGTCCCACACTTGTGTATTGGAAGTGTGCTGGCCAACAGCTGGCCTGGATGCTGGAATTTACAGTGAAATTAGAGTGCTTTTACTAAACCCTACTGGGAACACGCCATTTTGTGTGTCTGTAATTGTGATGCTAATGAGTTTTGTTTTTCCGTGCGAGTGTTTAGCACCACCTTGTCCACTTTTTACCTTGTAACTCTGCGTTTGTCCAACATAATGGATGCCATATATCGCACACAACAATGTAACATTAAGGAGTGGGACAAAACAACATAAATGCTCCAACATCAATACCTGACTGACAAAGTTTTTTTGTTTTGTTTTTAAAATTGCCCTCCATGAAGTGGTTCAGGCATTCGACACCTAAGAAAGTTGAAGCAGTGCGGTCCGCACTGTTTGCAACGGGGGTGGAGGCCTGTCGACTTACATGAGGACATAGTCGAGCGGTGGAAGGAGTATGGGGCCGCACGGTGGATGAGTGGTTAGCACATTGGCCACACAGTCAGGAGATCTGGAAGACCAGGGTTCAAATCTCCGTTGGGCATCTCTGTGTGGAGTTTGCATGTTCTCCCCGTGCGTGTGTGGGTTTTCTCCGGGTACTCCGGTTTCCTCCCACATTCCAAAAACATGCATGTTAGTTTTATTGGCGACTCTAAATTGTCCATCGTTATGAATGTGAGTGTGAATGTTTGTTTGTCTATATGTGCCCTGCGATTGACTGGCGACCAGTCCAGGGTGTACCCCGCCTCTCGCCCAAAGTCTGCTGGGATAGGCTCCAGCATCCCCGTGACCCTAATGAGGATAAGCGGTACAGAAAATGAATGAATGAATGAAAGGAATATTTTGATGTTGTTCTCAAACCCACTGACATACCTTCCACAGAGGAAGCAGAGTCTGAGAACATGAACGCAGCCAGGTCCATCACTGTGACTGAGGTATCTGAGGTAGTCCAAAAAACTCCTAACGTCTGGGGGTGGATGAGTTTTGCCCTGAATTCCTCAAGGCTCTGACTGTTGAGGGACTATCTTGGTTGACACATCTCTTCAACTTTGCCTGGAAGTTGGTTACAGTACCTCTGGATTGGTAGACAAGGGTGGTGGTCCCCGTTTTCAAGAACGGTGACCGGATGGTGTGTGTTTTTACTATATACGCCTTACACTCATCTCCTCCATAGGAAAGTCTATTCCAGAGTGATGAGGTAAAGGGTACGATCGTCAAACTTCAGGTACAGAAAGTGCAATGTCGACCTGCAGTATACCTTGCAAGGTACTGGAGGGATCGTCAAAGTTTGCCCAACCCGTCTACATGTGCTTTGTGGACTTGGCATTTGACTGTGTCTATTGTGGTGTCCTGTGGAGGGTGCTCCGGGAGTAAATGGTTGGTGACACGATTCTTCGTTTCATTCGGCCCTTGTACAACTGGAGCTGGACCCTGGTTCAAACTGCCGGCAGTAAGTAGAGCATGTTCCCTGTGAATGTGGACCTTGGCCAAGGTGTCTAGGGGGTCCAGTTTGGAGGCCTAAGGATTTCCTCTCTGCTATTTGCAGATGATGTGGTCCTGATGGCACCATCCACCTTAAAGGTTTTACTGGGGGTGTGACTTACAAACACCTTAAGCGTTTACTGGGGCAGTTTGTAGCTGAGTGTGAAGGTTCTGGGCTGAGACTTTACACCTCCAAATCTGAGGCCTTGGTTCTCAGTTGGAAAAGGGAGGATTATACCCTTTGAGTTGGGAGTAAGGTATAATAAGTAAAGTATATCTAGTAAGGTAAGCTTTAGAATGTGGATATTAATATAAAGTATATTTTATGGGAGTTATAATCTGGCCCAGGGGGAATAAAGTGGTTATATACCCCAGTTATATACCTCTTATTGATCTGATACTGCCAATGTCCTTGGTATCAACAATATCAGTATTAGGATCAATCTGCCAACTCTTACTGGAAGCCATAATAACAGTCATGTTAGCCAAAGGGACTAATTGGTCCCTGAGGTGCTGCCTTGTGTCTCAAGAATAATTGAAAGCTTCACACAGTTATTACACCTCAATTATCTATATAGAATACTAGAGAGACCTACATTTTCTAACTTTTATTCAGGGCAAAAGTTGTTTTTATTACAATAAAAAAAATACAAGCGACTCACCCATTACATCCTGAAGACACAGGCAGCCGAGAAGTGTTCGCAGCACTGGAAGCAATGCTCTTGTGGACAGGAAACATCCCCCCGATGATCACCTTTTTTTTCTCCACATCTTTGTAACCGCTCAGGTTGAACTTAGCCTTCAGCTTGCACGTGGCCTCTGAGGTGACAGAAACATGAAAGTGGAGAAAGACGCTTAATCCCAGCAAAAAGCCAGCCATTTCCATTGTCTTTGGTGCAGATGAGCACTGAGGAGAGAGCTTGGCATAGAGTGTCAAGACAAAGCAGCCAAAGAGGTGCATCAGGTGTTTCATATGTCCTCAAGGGAGATGCGGCTGGAAGAAGGTGGAGAGCCACGGGTGTGTAGAAGTACAAAAAAACAGCTGCACTTAAAGAAAATAACTGAATAACTGATTTTGGTATTTATCGTCTGCTGCATACAATAGTGTTCAAAATAATAGCAGTCCAATCTGACTAACCAGATTAATCACTGTTGTTAGTCAATTTTTATTGCTACGTGGCAAACAAATTACCAGTAGGTGCAGTAAATTCTCCAAAAACAAACAAGACCCAGCATTCATGATATGCTCTTAAGGCAGTGCAATTGGGCAATTAGTTGAAAGGGGTGTGTTAAAAAATTGAAGTGTCTGCAATTGACTTTACAAACTCAAAAATATTTTGTACAAACTTTTTTGTTTTTAGAAGTTTGCAGTCCTGTGAATCACTAAACTAATATTTAGTTCTATGACCACAATATTTTATAACTGCTTGATGTCAAGTTCTCGATTAAATTAAGGTCCGGGGATTGGGATGGCCATCCCATAACATTAATTTTGTTAGTTTGGAACCAATATTTTGCTCGTTTACTAGTGTGTTTGGGGTCATTGTCTTGTTGAAACACCCATTTCAAGGGCATGTCCTCTTTAGCATAAAACAACATGACCTCTTCAAGTATTTTGACATATGCAAACTGATGATGCCTAGTATAAATAGGCCCAACACCATAGTAGGAGAAACATGTCCACAACATGATGCTTGCACCACCATGCTTTACTGTCTTTACTGCGTGGCTTGAATTCAGAGTTTGGGGGTGGTCTCACAAACTGTCTGTGGCCCATAGACCCAAAAAGAACAACTTTACTCTATCAGTCCACAAAGTGTACCTCCATTGCTCTTTAAGCCTGTTGATGGCTTTTTTGTTTAACAGAAGAACTTTGCGAAGGATTCTTGTAAAAACTGCTTCTGTCACTTAGAGGTAACTCCAGACTGTCTTTGATCATCCTGGAGCTGATCACTGGATCCATTTTGATAGTTGTTTTCCATTTTCTGCCACGTCTCTGGTTTTGCTCTTTAAGACATCGGAGCCAAATTTTTTTGCACCTCCTCGTAAGTTTTTCCCTCTTCAATCAACTTAAAGTACGCTGTTTTTCTGAACAATGTCTTGAACGCCTCATTTTCCTCTTGCTTTTCAAAGAGAAATGCATGTTCAACAAGTGCTGGTGTCATCCTTCACTAAATTGATCACTGATTGAACACCACAGGCGATGTTAAGCAGGCATAGGTCAAATTTGCCACGGGATATTGACTTGATGAAATGTACTGTATATTTGATGTATCTACCCATTTACATTTTCCTAAAATGGTAGTCACACAAGAACAGATATGTCCAATTGAAAACCATTTTAAAAATTCAATGTCAACTAATGCAATCCTATGTAGCATATGGCTGTTAATTTCAATTTCTACATTTGTCCACTTTGCGCCACTTTTCCCATTCAAAGCATGCAGCAAAATACACAGCTTCCTTGCTACTGAAATTATAAGTGTGTCAACTTATGTGTATTAATCTGCAAAAGCAGCAGCCCAAACCTAAGTCCCTACATCAGGGTTTAATTGGGAGCGTGCAGTAACATGAGGCACCGTTACACAACAATATAATCAGGCTACTGTTCCAAAATCATGTCAGTGTCCCCTGAGTTTGATGGCGTGTTGATGGCTGATTCAACTTGTCTGCTCTTGTCTCTCAGTCAACTGGGAAAACACACAGGAATTCCCCCAGGGTAACATTTAATGGACACTAATGAAAGATTGCTTTAGGCTAAATTGATCAGTTTGCATTTAAAAAGCACAAAAATGTTGATTCACCAGTTTCTTTGTAACAATCATCTATAAAAACTGACTTTTAAAATGATGTTACTAATGGCGCAAGTGGTTAGTATGTTGCTTTCAGTCAGGAGATTGTGGGTTTGCATCTCCGTTGGCACATCCCTGTGTGGCGTTTTCATGTCCTCCCTGTGCATGCCTGGGTTCTTTTTTTTTTGCGTACTAAAAATATGCATGCCAGGTTAATTGGTGACAAAATTTTTGGAACGTCAGTGGTTGTTTGTCTAGATGTGCCCTGCTATTGGCTGGTGACCAGGGGTTTACCCCGCCTCTCACCCAAAGGCAGCTGGGATAGGCGCCAGCATACCCATGAGGGCAAGCGGTACAGAAAATGGACATACCACCACCTCTAATCCACCAACAATATACACCCACTTCCAAAAAAGCCAGCTTCACTCCACATCTTAAAAGTCTGGAGTCCAACTACCCAGAAACACAGTTTCATCATTGAACTACTCAATTATTAATTACTGAATCATTGATTTTTACTGTACAAATACATAAACACACACACTCGCAGGAAGAGCTACATTCAGCGTAAGATGCAAAGAAGACAGATGATGGCAGAGGACAGGTTTCAACATGGCGATCTTTATTAAAGCTCAGTTTTCATAGTATAAATGTCATTGTTGAAACTGCATGCGGTGGCTTAGTTTGAGGCACATTACTAAAAAAGAATGAGCAAGATAATACACTGCAAAATAACCGACCGACAGAAATTGCATAACTTAATTATGTGGATATTGCAATTTAATCCAACTAGAAAGTAACAAGATTGTGATATCAAGCAGTTTCTTTTTCCATGGAGACATACATGGCATAAAAATATACATTTAAAAAGGCAGACGAAGAAGAGTGAAATACTTTTGTTTTTACACAGTTCAGGTCAACGGTTTGGACACAACACCTCATTCAAAATGCAATTTTCCAGACTGACTGACCCTTTCTTAAAGTAATGATGGCCTAGTTGTCCAATAGGGATATCGGCTGTGTATTAACCTGACTTCTGCACAACACAACTGATGGCCCCAACCCCATTAATAAGGCAAGAAATTCCAATAAGTAACCCCGACATGGCATACCTGTGAAGTGAAAACCATTTCAGGTGTCTACCTTATGAAGCAATCAAAAAGCAAAGGGTGGCTACTTTGAGGAATCCAAAACATAAGACATATTTACTTATTTTTCACTTTAAGTAAAAAAGACCACTTGCTCATTCATAGTTTAGATGCCTTCTTCAGTAATCCACAATGTAAATAAATAAAATGCATTGAATGAAAAGGTGTGTCCAAACTTTTAGCTCGTACTGCACATGTTCGTCAGGGTAACTTTAAAAAGAACGAAGAACCACCTTCCTTGCTGAGTGTTTTTTTTTTAAATATATATATATATATATATATAATTCAGTTAAACTCAAACCGCATCTGTGACATGTGATGTGATTGAAGGTAAAAATCAATCCAGTACAGAAAACCAGGTTAAAAAATTTAGTTGCAGTCCACTGTATTAGAATATTTCATATGGCCACATCTTAAGTTATACTGATAAAATCTTGAAGGCGTTATGGGTCAGTAAGCAACAAATGTGCAATAACTTGCTCTTGTGCATCACAAGAGCCACCCAAAAAAAAAAACTACCACAATTTACAAATGATTATGTACTATTTGTGTAATTATTAAACGCATACATATTGCAGCATGAGGATAAAGTGTTAGTATTTCTTCTTTCTGGAAACATCAGGGTTCAAAACAGGTAACAGTAGAGAATTTAAAAAAAAAAAAAAAAAAAGAGCGAACAGGCACAAGGTTACCTATCATTTTGGCTTCCTGCACAGCCTCACACCAAGTTCATCTCGGGATCACAATAGGCCATGATGACCACTAGAAGGAGTCTTCTACAGTACTTTTGGCAAAACAGAGAGCTTAGAAAATGTTAATTGGTCACACATAGACATGTTTGTCCTTTCAGTAGGACAGGCTGTCTTCATAGCACAGTATACAGTTAAGAAGGTGAAAACATTGAGAACCACAACAATAAGACATGAACAAACCCTCTTTCTGCTGATCTTGCAACATTTGTGTATTCTTTGCTCATCCTTCGATGCAACACAAGTCTGTGGTCTAAAAGTACACAGCGTCTGGCAGCTCCATAGTAATGGTAACATTTTTGCCTTTTCAACAGGGGGTAGTTTTCAATGTGAACAAAATGTGACAATAAGATAATTACTATAAGTCAGTCAATCCCGACTGCCCAAACTGTTAAGACGAGGGATTGACTAAAATAGACGCACCATTGGAAGTGCGCCTGTCACAGCCTGTTTTATCGTCCATGGGAATGTTGGCGAAAAAGGGAGGGTGTTAGGGGTGTACAGAGGAGGTGAGGAGAGGTTGGGAAGTTCACCAGTCTTTGATAACGATTTGTGCACCGATTGTGTGTGTGTGTGTGTGTGTCTCTCCTGCAATGTTGTGTCATTTTAGGTTTGTTTTTATTCCCACTCTGTGGTGCCAGGTGGCTTAGAGGTCAGGTCGTACATGACTCTAGAGATGCCTGGGATCTTCCTGATCTCGTTGACCATTTTTAGCACCACCTAAACAGAAACACAAATATAAAATCATATTGATATAAACCAAAATAAAGTGTGGTATTGCAGTTAAATCTACTACAGTATATGACTAAATTCTACAAAAATGGCCTCCTACAATAATATTCCTGTAGTATTAGCCACAGTTTGTCAAACATTACAAATTCAATGGTAGTTCCTCCACTTTAATAGATGCCACGCCCCAAAATATCACAGGGCGTGTAGTCTGTATTTGAATAAACAAACACCTCCTTCAGTAAACAAACAGGTAGTGCACACCCAAGCTAGGACTGACGCTACAATCATTATGTAGAAGTGATCCTGAAGTTATGGCCTTTTCTCTACCATAAATGAATTGAAAATGTAATTTGGTTCCGTAAACACGAGACTCACTCGAGAACTAGTTACAGTGCGGTGCGCAGCGGAAGAATACATTATTTTTGCTTTCTCGGGCGAACTTGTTTCAATCGCTGGACTGTCATGATCAGGGTTCGCCAACCTTTACCACCAAAGAGCCATTTTGTCTCCTCTTCCAGTAAAAAAATAAATAAATAAAAAAATGTTCGGGAGCCGCAAAACATTACAGAACTTCTAAACTTTTCTAATGTTACCTGTTAGAACCACAAAATTCAAAAAACAAAAAGGTGTAGACCTACTCTGAGCGAATTTAAACACAGAACTGACCTGCATATGAGCATTGTTTGCTCAATACTGTTTATTCCTGCACTGAATTGTAATCAATCATTCTATTGATCCTGTCTTAGGACTGTCTTTGCAGAGAGAGACATTCTTTTATTTTCTGAATAATTTCCTGTTAATTAAAAAAAAAATTCATTAGAAGAACAAATGCTCTAATATTTTTATGAACGATTATTTCATCTATCCATTTTCTATGCCGCTTATCCACATCAGGGTCGCAGGGACAAGAATTTCATATGTTCTCTAACTGTGAATGGCTTTCCATCTCATGTACAGCCCAGTGTTGCCGATTTTCTCACTAAATCTGGAGACTTTTTAAACCTTAAAACAACTAGAATCAAATGTAAAAGACATTTCCTGATGTCGCTGGGAGATTTTCTGGTATTAGCGGACATAAAAGTGAAAGCACATTGTTCCGAGCTGTAAGTATAGTCAGTCGGGCGCTGCACATAACCTGTCTCTCCTGGAGTCACCTCCTGAGCGACTAGCGTGTCACGGGCTGTGAGCACATAGCTACAGCACACTTCTCGTTATAAAACATATCGCGTTACATTTCCCGTTAAAAACTACATATACATGTAACTTTAGCTGCCTGGCCTGTACTAGAGTTGTTGTCCTTATTGACGTGTTGATTATGTTGTTACTTTTTATGTTTTTCGTTGTAATGTGCAGTCAATGAAGACAGTATCGCAGGTTTTCCCTTCCTGCATCTGTCCGACACTAACAAAAAATACTGCAAAAATCCAGCACAATAACTGGGCAATAAACTGCAAATGATAGTGTAATTACCATGCAATAAACCTGTGTCCTGTTCAACATGTACACTGCTGTAAATAGTGTATATAACTTGTATATAATTATATTACCATGATTTTCCACTTACTCTGCTCTTGTGTACATTTGTACTGTTGCTAAGTGTAGACAGCTGTTATTTATCTATCAGCCATATTCTTAAAGTACCACTCTGGTCAGTTATATGTTTTTCATTCCAGCAAAGTGCAAACCAAATGGCAGCAAAGTCATTTGTAGAACCCAAACGTACCTCTTCTGGGATATGGTTCCCGGGTGTTGCGGGAATGCCGGTCATGAAGTCGCTGGTGATGAAGGTACGGACCACAACAGAGCGTCTACAGGATGGCTGCTTTTGTAGTGGGTCACGGTCAAAGTGCAGAGGCGTTAATATGACTGGCATCTGGCTGATCTTTCCAGAGTAGCCTACAAGGAGAAAATGCTCAAAAATCACTAAATAAAAAGCTCACATCTAACAGAACTCAAATCTAAGCATGTTTTTTTTGCATAGCAAATGCACATTTACACATTTGTTTTCTCTGCACAACATCTGGAAAAAGTAAGTCACACTTTCCAAATATGGGGGGAGACATTGAGCAAATAGTATGAATAGGTTCTTAAGAGTCTTGCAGAAGGAATGAGTTTTGTTTTTGAATGAATACTAGAGCACATTATGAGATCCAGTTTAAGTGTATTCCACACTGCACACATTGGTAAGTTTTGTTTAGGCTCGTTTGACTTACTTCCACATTCTGTACTCTGTTCTTCGGGTTCAGGTATTTTTATTGATGTCCATAGTTAGAGCACAAACGCACACTAAGTAACTTTCTCCGACAGTGGTATGTTTGTGGACCTAACCCCCGCCTCCAGAGGCACTGTGGGCTGCTCAGTGTTCTCAAGACCAATCCTTGTAACACACATTCAAGTTTTACGGCTGCCAGTGTTTTTCTGTTCAAAAGCACACTGTCTTGTATAAGCATTTGATACAAAGTTATTTTAAAACATTTAACAAGTAATGCAACATTACAGCTAAATATGACATAACATTGAACAAAAGTAATCAGTAAAGTCAGTCTATGAAACAACCATCTACATAACATACTGGCCTTTGTGGCAATGAGACATTTCCCTTGTGGGTGCAAATATGCAGCACGTCCAGATATGTGACTCATCCAATAGTGTCTCACTCCACACTAGTTGCTCTCTCTGCACCTTAACTAGTTACAACAGGTGATCATTTGAAGCAAATCTCTATTCTGCAATGTGGCTATTCGAACCAGAGACACTCACCAGACTCTCTGAGGATAGAATGAGCCACAAAGTCCGCCTGTCTGAGGGTGCCAAGAACACCTGTGGTCAAAAAGGTTGGAGTGATGTCTGTTGGTGGCTCCTTCATATGAGAGCCAAATACGTACACAACTCTGAAAAGGGGGGGGAAAGATACAAAATATGTATATGCTCCATGGTAATGTACAGCAAGCTGTATTGTTACCTATTGATGCTATGGCACATGCGAGGAATGAGTCTGGCCAGGTACATGAGAGATTCCCAGTGAGGTGATTCTTTGCTTGTGACGCCACACACATAACTGTAGGAGCGGCAATCTCCCTGTGTGAGAAAATCAAAAGTAGAAGACTGTGTTTAGCGACCATGAACATACAATGTTTCCCGCATCCACGTGTAGAGAGACGGTGGAGATGAAGGAGTAAAACAGACATGTTTGTCTACCATCTTCTGTCTGAGCCACAATCTTGAGGTTTAAGCTAAAATAAAACCTTAGTAAGAAAACAGGAAGTTAAAAAAAAGACACTCAGTATAGTGACAGACTGTTCTCTCTAAAATTCTAAAACTCACTTTCAATAACAGGATAATAATGCTTTTGGGGCCATGTTTTAACATTTCCTCACAATTTCCACTTGATCACACGTGGAGAATGTCAATAGCACATTTCCACCATGCTATGTGACCAAGTGGACCAAATATACTGTAAAAGCCAGGTCTCCTGGTTAATTACTATAAATAACAGGAAAGGGTGAATAAGCCCAGACTTAACTACAGAGTGCCTCAATGCAAACAAAAGAACGACAAACTGTCTAACCTGGACACCAACAGTTTTGATGGGCAGCAGGAAGGCATTAAGTGAATGTAGGCTGGTGATCTGCATGAGCTTCTCTTCCTCCTCGTCTGATATGCAAGACTTGACTCTCTGCAGCAAGGCATGAGGCTGTATAAAGTCAGATGGACGACAAATTGTCAGCACAGAGCAACAAAAGAAAAATCTGTTGTAGTAATACTTCAGCTGTAACAATGTGACCAGCAATTCCATTTTTGCGAGGACCACATTGACAACTGGGAACACAAAAATGCATTATTCATTAGTTATATTTGTGTGCAGGAGGGCCAATTAACCAACAGAGGTTGCACAAAATGAAATGGTCATAAAATCCAACTAAATATTATGACAAAAAGACTCCATATCAAACAATATGACATGTCATTGTTATCTCTTCTGAACTTTATGCGTATGCCTGTGAATATTCCCATTCATCCAGGTCACTGTATTCTAAGGACATTCAATCGATTCCAACTGGGCTGTTCAGGTTATCATAGAAGACGTTTTGCCTCTCATCCGAGCAGGCTTCATCAGTTCATGCTCAAAGATTAGGTGGGACACACACCAGACTAGATAGGACAAGCTCTTGTATAGTTCAGGCTCAAAGAATTGGTGCATATGCAACTACATTGGTACCCTGGGATACGAAAGCTTCGGATTACCAAAAATTTGGGATACAAAAAAAAAAAAGACCTCAGAATTGTTTTGCTTCGGGTTACGAACATTTGTTCACTTCGTAAAAGATTGTCCATCTTGCCAAAACTTGTTTTTTCGTAATTTTTCTGATTTAAGTTTAAGCTGTTCTCCCAATGGCTATAGTCCATCATCCCACGGTGACGTTGTGCCCGTCACCTACCCAAACATTTCCCCTCCACATCTGCGGCAAAAAAGCCAATATCAGACATCCCCAATTATGACATTTTCCAAAACAATCTGAAATGGTCTGACCTTTTTGATGCTTGCAGAAAAGTCTGTCACAATTTTGAGAATGTTGTTTGTTTCAGCAAAGTCTTTGCAGATGTACGGCTCCTCTGCACAAATTACTCTGATGGAAAGACCAGGACCTACAGGTAAATGTGAAGGCAAGATGAGTGGTCAGCGTAAATAACAAGTGAGAAAACTAACATATCAAACGGTATCTTACAAAAATGAGGGAAGCCCTCACACTGCAGCAACCATTTATATATCAGCTCAGCCAACAGTAATTTAGAAATCAAACAGATATACTTTATAAGTCAACACACAGCGATAGCAAGATAATTTTGTCTTTCGTCCAGTCAAGCATTGTGGTGGTAGCATTATAGTCTGGGGCTGTTTGAGTGATGCCTGCCATGGGAACTGTGGTCATTGAGAGGAAATCTGAATTAGCGGCCATGTATGTCTCCAGACCTGTACTTTGAGAACCCGTGGGGCATCCTGAGTGAAGAGGATTCCTGAACAACCTGAGCACCTCTGGTGAATTCCATGCCCTGGATGATTTAGGCAGTGCTAATTAACAATGGTACTCACACCAAATATTGATAAGTCAGTGTGATGTGTTATAATCAGTAGATAATAAATTGGTAGTCCTTTCCAAGCTATACACCAACTAATATTAGTTCTACTGTAGTAAAATTTCATATCTTTGGTCTAATCCCTTGAGAAGATAGAATAAAATGGTTGCTAAAATGTCATGGTTGGACTGTGAGCTATTGTACATTTGTCCTAATTATCTGCTTAAATATGTGTCTAATTAGTCAGACCATACAGTAGATGTGTGTTTGTGTTTATGTACTTGCCAGGGAAAGGGTGTCGGGAGACAATCTCCTCTGGCAGGCCCAACTCTCTCCCAAGCGCTCTCACCTCATCCTTATGGAAATCTTTTAATGGTTCGATTACTTTTCCCTGAAAGATCACAAACCAGTATGATCAGCACTGTAACAATAACGGGTAATGCTTAGCTGTTGCAGAGACATGCTGTTGTACATAAAGGCGACGCAATACAAAAATTAGTTTGAAAAAGAATTCTAATGTTGCCTCTCCTTTAGGTCCCCAGAGCAAAAGGGTCTTCACAAAATAAATCTTTATACTTTTAGCTATTTTAGTAAAGTTCGGCTTCAGTCTCCACTGAAATGACTCTCTTACATCATCTCCATTAATACACTACCGGTCAAAGGTTTTCAAAACACCCAATTTGTCCAGTTATTTACTACAAATCAAATCACTGAAGTCCAGTGACTAATTCTTTTAGGGCTTCCAAGTTTTCTGATGTACCCTCTACCTTCTCTATCTGCATAAAAGCCGTGTTTGGGACACACGGCAGCATTATAACCTTGTGAGTATCAATTCAAAATTACTGTACTACAGAAAATAATGTGTTGTCAAGAGGAACCATGTTAAGACATGAAATGCAGAGTTTTCCTACAAATAAATTGGGGTGTTCCTAAACTTTTGACCAATAAACTTTCCTTGCCATCCATCCCCAAAATCATCAACTACATTTAGATCAGGGCAGAAAGACATTGTGAAGTTCAACATTGCCCTGGTGAAAAACCCAGACATTACCACACAGACGTTGTTTGATTTAAGTTACTTCATTTTGATTTGGCTTATGCTTTGGAAAATGACGAGGTTTAGCCTTCGGGCGGACTGCCTTTCTTCTCCACAACATTGTTTACCTTTCTCTGGACAAAAAGTTAATGTTTAACTTTAGTGTTGTTGGACTACATTTCATTGCAGCCAAATACACAATCTTGTATTTTCTGCAACTCAATCAAAAATTGTGCGCTTTTGTGAAATACCTCATCTCTGAGTTTCCGGATGAGCTCTGTATCATTGTGGTGCGTTTTGATCACTTCTGCTTTACCGCTGGCAAGATGAGAGGCGCTCTCAATGAGATCAGGTCTCAGAGTACCCTGAGCCAAAAGAACCTCCTCTGGCTTTAGATTCATTTCTCCTATCACTTCATTCGCCACCTGTGAAGTGACATCATCCACAAGATCTGATCGATAGAAGTAACAAACAAATTCTGTCCCAAACACACCCTTAAAAGGTCAGGCCGCATACAAATATATTACTTATTATTGTCATGGAACTACAAAAGAAAGTCATGTTTACATATGCCATGTGAACAGCAAATAGACTAACTACAGTCAGGGATGGTTGAAGAGGCTTACTCACCTTGACGAATGTATCTCCAATTATCTTTCTTTTTTCCTCAGGGTTGGTGGTCATATTCAAGGTCTTACTAATGCGTTTCCGGGGCGTCCTGTCTTCCTCCGAGATGGGAAGAGTTGTTGTTCCATTGTAGAATGTGTGTGAGGCATTCACCACTGAACATATTGAGAGAGAAAGAAGAAGCAAACAGACATAATTTATTATGGTATGGCATGATTCCATGCACATCCACAATGTCATAGAATAACTAATGTGATCACGCCTCAAATTTTCAATGATAAATTACATATTTGACGATTAACAATAAATATTAACACAGAGTCTAAATAGTTAAAAAAACAAACAGAGTGCCCGCTCACCAGTAACTACGGGAGATTTGAGCAATGTAATGTCTAAATAGGACAACTCAAAATGAAACTGGTTTGTTTGTCTATATGTGCCCTGCAATTGACTGGCGACCAGTCCAGGGTGTACCCCACCTCTCGCCCAAAGCCAGCTGGGATAGGCTCCAGCATACCCGTGACCCTAATGAGGATAAGCGGCATGGAAAATGAAACTGGAAATAATCCACAAAGTTAGAGAAATTGCAGAATAGAAACGAAAGGACAAGCAAACGGGTTGAAGCCCAAATGTCCAAGAGCAGGCCAGCGGAGGTTAGGACAGGGAGGGGGAAGGGCACCCACATCCAGCATGGTACAAATGACCAAGTGTGAGTACACCCTCCATTCCAAACATCCACACCTACCTTTGAGTTTGATGCCCAATTTTGTGAGGGCCTCCTCCACACTCTGGCTCTCTCTCTTCCTCATGAAGCCGTTGTCAATGTGAACTGCAATCACTTGGTCCTGGTTCAAAGCTTTGTTGAGGAGGGCGGTGCACACCGTTGAGTCGACACCGCCACTAAGCAGCACCTAATGCAATCGTTGCAACAATAGCACTGTGAATAAGTTGTCTTATCTCTTACACATCCGGCACAAAAAAGTATATCTTCTAAAATCTATAATGATTTA
Organism: Oostethus manadensis; assembly: GCA_024372805.1. Lineage (NCBI taxonomy): Eukaryota > Metazoa > Chordata > Actinopteri > Syngnathiformes > Syngnathidae > Oostethus > Oostethus manadensis. The sequence continues at coordinate 271,843 of QODF01000028.1, read as the reverse complement.
ATGTTGCATTTATAAAGCTGATACCATCTTGGATGATATGCTTGCATTAATTGAGGGTACCATTTCGATAAAATATTATTAGTCAAGTACCTTTCATTTATCTCACTCACGCTCCCGAGATAAGGCCCAGTTTAAAAAGGCACTTAGCAAGTCGTCTGGCACTTTTCCGATAGAAATGTATCATTTGAGAGTTTAATTGCCTCCACGGATGCTATCGTTACTTTCTGAGTGGTGCAGACACGACACAATACACTCAGTTTCCTAGCATGTGGATTACAACCCAAGACTTGTTTCCCCCATTTTACACTCATGACTTACTATGCCTTATGCAGTTTCACCCACCAGCACTTTGGACTTGCCAACTTTTTCTCTGATTTCACTGATGCAGGCCTGCTGGCGGTTCTGTACAGTAAAGTTACTCATGCAACCTGCAATCTCAAAAAGGAAGTTACGAAGCATCTCCATGCCGTGCTCGGTCAAGTCGACCTCGGGGTGAAACTGAGTTCCATACAGTTTCTTCTGTTCATTGGAAATTCCTGGCGGCCAAAACACAAAAGGTGGACGCTATTAGGAATGAGCTTAATCAGAATCGGACAGAATGCCTTACAGTATAATGTTTTAGTTGCTCTTTAATCTAACACTGATAAACTGCACAAACTGAAGTATCTCACACTCACCAGCAATGATATTTCCTGACTGGGCCACTACTTTAAAGCCATCTGCTACTTTATCCACACTGTCTCCATGGGTCAGGAGAACCACTTCATCCTTCTGAAGGCCTCTGTTTAGATTAAATCACACAGGTACAAAAGGTTTCCACGGTAACTGTAAGTACACTACCAGTGCCATGTTTACAAGGTATGATAAAGACAAAAAAATGTGTTATTCATACCAGGGACTTGATTACCTGAAAAGGGAGCATGTGTTGTCCACCCCAATATTGAACACGCCATCTTCCCTTACACATTTTTTGTGCACTGTGCCACCAAAAACTTTATTCATCATCTGGAAACGACAGATGACAGAGTTGACAGATCTCGCTTTAGTTTGCTACTATAACTCCCAGCTCTATGTAAAAATGTGCTTGAGAACAAGGAGCTGCCGGTTTCGACCTCCAAGCTGTCTGGGAAAAAGGAGCTAATTATGCTTTTATCTCCCTCACTTAGTCTCAATGTGCCCTTGAAGACGATGATGGAAGTCCCAGCTGGGCCACGAGAGCAGAAGAGCAGCCAGGAATCATGGCAAAGTTTAAGCTACACGTCGTGAATACATAAAACAATCTTCCTTCTTGTATAGATAAATGCCTTTGCCTAATCACAAAACAGCTGCACAATGCACACTTGTATTGTGTATACCTGCATTCCGTAGCAAATCCCAAGAACAGGCTTTCCTATAGTGAATATAGCGGGGTCAAACCGTGGTGCATCTTCTGCATACACAGAGGCTGGCCCCCCAGAAATGATTATTGCCCTAAAAGAGGGGGAACAAATAAACATTTATGCAAATTGCGATTTTCTTTATAGTGGTTCCACATTTATAGCTAGCTTGGTCCCAAATGGTTGATGGGTTGATAAACATGGAGTGTTTCTCCTTGGTGCAGTTCATGTGAACATGGTAAAATGGTAATTATACCAAAATGCATCACTGAACATCACATGACATCACTCTTGCAAAATTGGTCAGCGGTAGCTGCAAGAATGTCAACAGAAAGGAGGAGTCACATGGAGCAAAACAGTCCTTTGTAGATAACTTAAATGATTACATACATGGGCAACCAAGCAAGTAAGTAAGTGCACTTAAAAATAATTTTGAAAGTAAATTATCCTCCTTTACATGGTGAAAACTGAAAGGTTTACTACCTGTAGTTACATTAACATTACGGCTTTCCGGCCTTATGATTATTGGTGAATTGTAATGGTAGACTGCAGATTATGTTCACGCCACAACAGAAGCACGGCGATTTTGTTTTGCTGATGGTCTCAAAACAAATGATGTTCTCAGCACCTGAGCAAACTAACTGTACCAAGGGGAAACTGGTAGTACATCCAAACCGATACACCACATCACATGCTTACCTGTATCCTTGTTCTCTAATAGCAAAGGCAGGGGTCTCCAAGGGGAGGATCTCAGAGCGTACGCACAGCTCTCGTACTCGTCTGTCAATCACCTTGCCATACTGAGCCCCAGCATCCAAGATGGCCACGGCTCCTTCGTACGACCCATTCTGCTCCGTGCTGCTGATCTGCAGCTGGAGAGTCAGAAAATAACATGCGTGTTCATTTTGGGTCACTACATGTTTGTAAAATACAAGTGGTATATGAGAATAAAGCACCTATATATTTATTTTAAAACCAGTCTTAATTTTTGTCATTTCACTTTTTGGCTTGAATGCTGTCCTGACCTCTCCGGGGGTAATTTACTTAGTTAGGCCTGCTCTTATTAACAACACATGGGTGCCACTAACTGACAAGCTCTTGTGCTGTAACCGTTCAGCTCGTCGCTGGAATCACACACGACTCACAAGTTAGCAAAGTGATTGATTGGTGGAAGCCATTGACAACTCTATTCCTAAAATACAGAAAATGCTGTAGAGCAGGGGTTTCCACCAAAGTGTGGCCTTCCATCAGAGAATATAACACGATTGAGGCTTTGACTATGGCCTGAAAAACAGTTGTATCATACACCAAAACAGTTGTATCATACACCAGACTGTTTACTCCCTCATAGTACGGACTAAAGAATGTATTTATTTTGCATTAGACATAACTAATAATCTTAGCAAGTTTGAAAAAATTTTGTTTTACTCAAGCTTCTGCAAATCCCTCCCCCTGTAGTTTTCTGGCACTCCACAAACAAAACAGCTTTTGAGTCATACACTGTGGTATGTATTGAGTCGTGATTGTGAGAATGAAAAGCTGTTAGTTAAATTGCACAAGGCAAGCCTCTTGCATCATAACAACACACCATTGCTGCCAAGGTTGGATGCAGTAAGACAGCAATTTTCCCATTTCTTAATAGGTCCTGAAGGGTCCCCCTGCAACATTTCCACAGAGCCTGTCACCAATTGATGCCACGGGTCAACCTGAAGCTCCATGATTAAGCCCTTCTTTTACACAGGAAATCTGGGCTGCAGTATACATCACTAATAGGACCTTAATTTGGCTCTTGACTTCACAGATAACCCCATTGGACCCTCGGGTTTAGCACAGGTGAATTATTGGAGTCAACCTAGCACTTTACTTTATTGTCTCATTGAGACCTTTAAAAGAAAAATAAGGCAAATCACTAACTTACGTCACCTACTGTATGTCATCTAAGCTCTGGCACGTTGCAAGAAGCCTTGTTAATTCAACAATCTTTGGATCAGCACTACAAAATACACTCGCTCAGGCTCAAAGCAGGCACAAAGTACTCAGTGTTCACAGTATACAATTGAAGTGTAAGTACATAAGTACTTTGCAATCATGAGGTCATGAGTGTGGGCGTCTTACAGGCACACAGACTTGACCTTTTTAGGGCTATTGTCTTACACTTTTGATCAGATGATAAAGAGTCTGTAAATTACTTTCTATTAATTATCCGACTCTGTGTTTTTTGTATTTTCAATGTCAGCTTTTACAATCAGGTTACAGAATACCAGCACAAACTCTATTTGTATTTTCAATGTCAGCTTTTACAATCAGGTTACAGAATACCAGCACAAACTCTATATGTGTACATTTGCACTGTTTATCATGCATACTCCTGCACAGTATGTGTCTTTGTTAAGGTGTTTGATCACGTGCTTGGTAAGTTCGGAACCTACGGGAGAAACCTAAGTTCTAATTTGGGGATTTGAACCGGAAATCGTGTGGCTCGCGACATACAAGTAGCACTCGAAACACCACACCACCGTGATTAATAACCCTTCAGCAGTTACCTATCAAGCCTGGGAACGACGTTAGAAAACGATGTCTGCGATCAAAGTTTCCGACAGCGACCGAAAGGCACTAAATAAGCTAGCCAAACGTGCCACTTCCAAAAATGACCAAACGCGACACTTTCCTGTTAGTAGAAGTGTCGCTACCAATTTAGCTTGCTGTAGCTAAGAGAACGCCAGTGTCGCATGCTAGCTGTCTGTCAATATAGACGTACAGTAAAAAGCGTTAGCATGTTAGCAAGCTAAGTTAGCCGGGCTAGGCTAAACCCACGCGGTGATTACTTCCAGAGCGCGGGGTGGGGGGGGGTCCAGCGTAAAAGCACACTTAAGAGCCGTTAGTGGACATTTGTGTGAAATTTGCATTAACATCAGCAAACAGACAACACGGCTCTGCTTTAGCACACGCCAGCGACACGCCGAGCCGCGGCAAGGCAACGTTCACACTCGCGGCATTCCGGTTAATGTTACGCGCTCCTCCAACTTCAAACACACAAGCCGGTGAACGTGAAATGAAACTATTGTGTCAAAGCAACTCCGCTCACCTTGCTGTCTCCGTTGCACATAGCCATGGAGACTGGACTGGACTGCCGTGTGGTGGAATGAGCGTCCCCTTTCGCCTGGCTGGCTGTCCTCCGTCACACACAGAGAGAGAGAGAGATAGTCGATGGTTCGCTCCAGGGTCGAGAGAGATAGTCGATGGTTCGCTCCAGGGTCGAGAGAGATAGTCGATGGTTCGCTCCAGGGTCAGCACGCCCAAAACTGACTGCTGGGGCGCGTTGCAGTTGTGAGAGTGGACCGGCCTGCTCTTGTAGTCTGCTGTTGACTGATTATATATATACCGTGTAGATATGTGTGTGTTTCTCATGGGTGGAGCAATGGATTCCCAGGACCACGCAGTTCAGTCACAGTCTCGTTCAGGTTGATCATTGACGCTAAGTTGATATTTTGAAGCAAATCACATCTGATATTTGTTTTTTTATTACAAATTTTTGAATAAATATGACGCATAACACTTAAAAAACACACTAATACAGTAAATATCCATCCATTCATTTCCTCAAGGGACAAGTGCAAGCTGGAGCCTATCCCAGCTGACCTGCCCAGTCACCACTCGGGATGTCCAGTAATATTGCCCGACTCATACTATTGGCTGATATTGGTATAAAGATGAGCGATCCGTTCATACCAGTACCTGATTTTCTGCCAATAATATAAGCGATAGCAGGCAGTGATAGCTCATGTCTGCAAATGTTTGCAATGAAAGCTGTGGTTTACGAAGAGGGAGTAAGGCTTCCGACTTGAATACTTTAATAGGTTTCCTTCATGTAGCATTTCGAGAGTGACATGCAGAATGAGCACCATAGACAATAATACATTGAGAAATAAAGTGTTTAATAGACTGGCGTTGGTAAAAGCGTGTGACATAAATAATGTACAGTTTTACCACCCATACTGTGCAAGCAACACCTCCAAGCACCATCTCTTGTCAGAATGAGACAACATGTATGTGCAATGTGCTTATGTACTCTAACACACTGCAGACAAATTGCACACAAACTGCAAGCTACATAAAAAGACTCTGTTTTTTTCTTTGGTTTATATATATATATATATAAACAGTATATATTTTAATCCATATTGCTTTTTGTACTCCTGACCCTTCCCCAACCCAAGCTAATCATAGGCTTTCGGCAAAATTACAAGTCTTCAACAGTTAAATAGGAATTTCACACATTCAGGCACATGACCAGAGTTAAACTGCACAGCAACTAATTTAAGAGTGCTCTGCCACTTTATCACAGTCATGTCGTTTTAGGAATAAAGTGTATTTAAGTGATCATTTATGATGGGCAGTGTGCAAGTTATTTTAAGACTTGAGGTTGAAAATGACAAATGCTGAAATACATAATATCTGCAACACTCCATGGAAAAAGTCATGAACAGCATCACAGCATGGAAAAAATGCACATGAACCTTTCTAATCATACATGGTCGTAGTAATAAAATACCAATCATGAATAGCAGCATGTTTGGTTGTCATTTATGAGTGAAAAAAAATCACAACAAAGACTCAAAGACACAAAGTCTCACATGGTTACAATTGAGCTTGTCATGAAAATCACATGCTGATGTTCAAATTTGTCAGCAAATTGTCACATGCCATCTGCGGCGATCAGCAGCATCACATGCGCTCGTAGCAACCGCAAGGCAGAGCGTGCTGTTATTCATTACCTCTGATTCAAGCATGGTGTAACGGTTGTATTGTGAAGGCCTTTTCATCGACGTTGAAGAACATCTTTGCTCTAGAATACATTGATGTTGAGACTTGAAGTTGTGCAACGCATTCGTCTAATAAACACTTTCCAGTTACCATTTCTTCGTGCAACTTGCATTTTTATGCGCCCAGAACACAGGTCACAGGTCTGTTTGAATCATTTCCAGGTTTTGTGTTCTACTAACAGTACTCGAGACTTCAATATAAGCAGATAATGACTCTTCTTGTCATGAGTTCAAAGTCATTTAACAGTATGTTTCATTTGTTGAACAACTCTTATGGTGCAGCTACATATACAATACCATACACAAGTGGAGGATGCCTTGTGGGGTACATTGTGGCATCCAACAACCAGTTATTTGATTACATAGACAGCAAAATGTTCTTCTACTAAAAGTAGCATTATTCCCACCCACAAGGAAATGACTAAATATGGTCAATTTATAATGTGGTACAATTGTAATGTAATTAATGTGTATTTAAATGAAATATTACACTACATAAAATAATGTCGGTGTGTTCTCCAGATGCAAGAAAATGGAATAGGGATATAAACGACTTTTAATGAATTATCTTTTAAACTACCTTTCATTTTTTGATCACATTTGATCATATGCAGCAGAACAGTCATGAGAAATTTGGATGTAACTGATGTACAAATATTTGCAACCTAAAGTCACGAATTCACGGGGTTAATTGTTTAAGCAACTACATTGTGTATTTTATGGTACGGAACGTACAGACAAGTTGGATGAATTTAAAAAATAACCCAAAATGAATGGCTTAAAAAATGTATTTATTAAGAAATGCATTCATTCTTTTATTTATGCTAATTTTCTAGAGCTTACATTCTAAAACATACGACACTCGCGTTTGCCGCTAAGCGGAACGAACATTCTGTTGACTTTTGACACGTCATCGTTTAGCGTCCCAGACACATTTGAATGTTACACAGAGTTTACTTCCTGCTTCCCGGTGACGTTTACTCGCCGATGTGAGCTGTTTTAACATACACGGTAGATTTCTGCTTCGTGTATCTTGTTTGTTTTGCCTTAAATTCACGCTAAATAAAACCCATAATAATTGAACCTTGGTTAATTATATGTGTACTGTTTTGTTTAGCATGTCGCTTATTCCGCCATCACAATCAGGTATGCATGCGTTCACCTTTTTGTTGTTATTCTTTAATTGTCGTGGAGGTGCTTCGTCTTTGTTTCCCCTCTCCCAACTGAGCTTTCGGTCTGATAACATTTAGATGTGATTACCATTGTTTGTTTTGCTTGTGTGGCATAGCTTGGGCCTATAATATGCAAAGTAACTGGTTAGAGGATGGGAGAAAATGTCCTGATGGTTTAATCTTTGCAAGCATACCACCCTTTTGCTTTTCAGTTTATTTTTGACATGCAACCCACTCAACATTACCTATCCTCGCCCTAGAGCAGGGGTGTCAAACTCGAGGCATGGAGGGCCGAGACACTGCAGGATTTCTATCCAGCCGCTCACTACAGCAGGTGATTTTAATGATCAACACCGCCTTCAATTTGAAGGAGGGAGCTCATCAGTTTCAGCACCTGATTGAGTTACTGGCTGGAAAGAAAACCTGCAGTGTCTCGGTCCTCCATGGCACTAGTTGGACACCCCAGCCCTAGGGTCAGACAACACAACAGAGTTTTTTTTACTGGTTTGTATACTGTTCGTAGGAGTCAACAGTAAACCGTTCAAATGTCTTTTCATAGATTTGTGAGGGGCCCGGCACCCTTTGACATCTACTGTCCCATCATGGAGCACTTTGATTTGATGTCACTCAAGAATGGTCGCCAAAGAAAGCAAACAGCGGTCCCCCTCCATCCTGAACCCACAAAGGAAATTGCCAAGGCAGGGATGAGCATCTCTGAGATGGAACTAGTCGGGGAAGTTGCCAGCCTTATCACGGGGTCGGACTTTGAGGACAGAAGGCATCTCAAAACCCGTCGTGGGATTAGAGCTGAGCTGGGGAATGTGTTTCTTCTTCTTTTCCTCTATGTGCTGCAAGGGATTCCTCTTGGACTGGCTGGCAGCATTCCGTTGATCCTACAAAGTAAGAACGTCAGCTACAAGGACCAAGCGATCTATAGCTTTGTTTTTTGGCCTTTTAGCCTCAAGCTGGTGTGGGCACCACTAGTCGATGCACTTTACTTCAGCAAGTTTGGTAGAAGGTAAGAGGAAACCTTTTATGCATTTTTATCTTGTAGGGTCATTGTTACATTTTTGATACATTTTGTGCCTCTCCATCTCTGCCCATGTCTTCCCAGGAAGTCCTGGCTGGTCCCCACACAGTATCTGTTGGGCATCTTCATGCTTTACCTGTCTTTAAGAGTTGACTCAATGCTGCAAGATGAAGAAGGCCCGAATGTGGTTGCAGTTACTTCCGTTTTTTTCATGCTAGCCTTTCTAGCAGCCACACAGGTAGGGATGCATTTCACATTTTCACACTTTACCAAGCCACACTGAAAAGAAAACTCATACAATAGTGCAATAATAGCCAGAATTACAGCAACACATTTTAATGTTACAAGTCATTTTTTTCAAGAATAGTAAAAACTGAGTCTAAAACGTGAAGAAATGAATACTTTTTTTACAGTAATACTTTTTTTATGGCGGTTAATTGTGATTAACCAAAATTGTGATTAACCCAACTGTGATTGTGAATTTCTGGAGTAAGTGAGATTCCTTATTTATAAATGATACATTATTACCTTGTAAATACAAGTTTAAATGTTATTAGAGACCACTAGACATGAAATAACACCTCTATAGTAACCTTTACACTCATATTACCCATTATAGTAGATACAATAACAGAAAATAAGCCATTTAAGACATAGATAAGACTTGTGCTTGTGTGTGTTGTTATAGCTGTGTTCTGGTGCTACCAGAGCAGTAGTGGCGAGTGGGAAGGACGTGACGTTGGGGGTTCAAAGTTGAGTTTTGACTTATCGTTGGTTGGTTACAGCTGCAACTGTACTCCCTTTTAGTAGGGGTGTTTATGTGAAATTACTATGCCTCATTTAGAGATAATTCCAAACTTGTGATGAAGTCTGGTGCCTGTCTGACTCTCCAAACATTACAGTAACAATACTGTCACCAAGTGACCAATGTAGAATGCTACATGTTTTTAATGCATCAGAATGTCTTATTTATGTATTTGTTAAATTAGCCTTTTGCTTGAAAATGCTTTATTTACACAGGCGTAAAAGTGCTTTACTTATTTATTTTTTTACTAATAAAGTTTCAATCATGACAGCGTGATTTATTAATATATTTTTGAGAAACCATGATAGAGCAAAGCTGTGAAACGTGACAAGGGACAATAGTCTTTATTTTGTTCAGTAGTCAAGTCAAGAGTTTTAATTTTTTAAAAGTGATATTAGTTAGGGCTGCCAATTGATTAAAATATTTTATCACATTTATTTTTTATTTTTTTCATTTCTATATTAAGTAGAGCTGTCAATCTCTTTGCGGTAAACGATTCTATATGCTACGATAAGACTACATAAAATTGTATGTAAAGGAATATCAATTTTGGAAATATGGTCCATTATTTTATTTAAAAAAATAACATACCTTTAGAAATCCCACAATTTTTGAATGTTTAATGCAAGCGGCGATTTGTTCTTTTGTTTGACGGTCCTTTAACGCACCTTTTAACGTTCTCCCACAGACATACACTATTATACTGTATGTTTCCCTTTTTCTTAAATGTATGTTAAATGTAAATTTAACAATACTACAAACAGATGTAATACGAGGAAAAATATTTTTTTGAGTGTGTGAAAAAGTCTTGTTTGAAGAGAATAATGACAGAAATGTTAGTTGCTGTTCTAAAATTGTCGCATTTGAGTGGGAATTTTGACATTCATTAAATTTTGTCGCATACTATTACAACTTTTAGCATGACAGCTTTATTCTTGTAACTTTTTCCTGTTATTTTAATGTTTATTTCTCTTTAGTCCTCAGTACACTAACTATAAGCACATCCATTTTTGGAGGTAGCTCTTCTATGACGCGTCATGACTTGTTTCTTGTCAGGACATTGCTGTGGATGGGTGGGCCCTAACTATGCTCTCCAAAGAGAATGTAGGATACGCTTCTACATGCAACTCAGTGGGCCAGACTGCTGGCTATTTCCTGGGTAATGTGCTCTTCTTAGCTCTGGAGTCTGCTGACTTCTGCAACAAATACCTCAGAATAGAGCCCAAGGAGACCGGCATTGTCACCTTGTCAGGTATCCAATTAAAAAAAACTCTGCTTGCCTTAAGTCTGTTGTTAAAGTGCATCTTTATTTTTCTTTGCAGACTTCTTGTTTTTTTGGGGAATGGTCTTCCTTGTTTCCACAACATTGGTAGCCCTCCTTAAAAGTGAGAATGCACATTGCAAAGGCAAGAGGAGAGCGCACAAGGAGACAGAGGGTGTTTTTGAAACCTACAAGTTGCTGTTCACTATTATCAAGATGCCAGCAGTCTTCACCTTCTGCGGGCTGCTTCTCACTGCCAAAGTAATCACGTCATGGTTAACTCGCATTCTCAGTGTTTTCCCTTTGATCACATGTCTGTTGCTTGTGTCAGGTTGGCTTCTCTGCAGCAGACACAGTAACGGGTCTGAAGCTGGTGGAGGCCGGGGTCCCAAAGGCTCAGTTAGCAATGCTGGCGGTGCCTATGGTGCCGCTACAGATCCTTCTACCACTGGTGATTAGTAAATACACAGCAGGGCCCAGACCGTTGGATGTCTTCTACAAGGCCTTCCCTTTCAGGTTACAGATTGCACGCGGTCTTGTGTGTGTGTTTCAGGTTTGTCAATAATTGAATGATGTTGCAGGTTGATCATTGGCCTGGAGTTTGCTGTGCTTGTTTGGTGGACCCCGAGTGTGAGACAAGAAGAAGGATTCCCTGTTTACTACTACTGCGTTGTGCTGCTTAGCTACGCATTGCATCAGGTGAGCTTACTAGAATTCGCTTTGTCAGTTGCTTAAATGTACATCACAGCAAAACACAGCAGGGGTCCACAGCCCATCTGTAGGTGGGGACAAACTGTAATAGACACATCAGTGGAAATACCTTTATTTTTTTGTGACAGCAGCAGTTTTCATTTCTAGTCATGCTAATGCGCCAAATCCTTTTGTGTGTTGTGTGCAAGGGAAATCTTTTTAGTTCGTTCAAATTAAAATCAACTATCCAGAGATTTCCACAATGGCGCTCAAGAATACCCATCCAATTCTTTGTATAAGACTGGATTTTTGGCGCTGACCACTATCAAAATAAAAATTGGCAGCAAAATGGACGGTGAATACACAACATGCCTGTCACTCATGCACAATAAACCTTGCAATGATCATCATCTCGCTGGAAAACAAATTCCTGGCTCATGCTGATTCAAAGTTAGTATTCATTGTAAACGCTGAACATAACAAAAAGGTCTATAAAGTAGTTGTTGCCGATATTATCGGCCCAATATTGGCATAAAAATTGGTATCGTTTTTTTTCCCTATAACGAAAACAGTTACCGCCCTTTAAACGCCAAAGGCGCAACATTACTAAATTTGCTGCCAATATGATGCCTCATGTAGTTGATATTTTAAACCAGGAGATGGCGGACATCTTTAACTTCAACCCAAGCAACATCTGTGGGCGTGTTCCTATGCAAAGTTTAGGAGTTTATAGACTTTGAACCCCTGTGTTTGTGCGGCAGCATGCCTGCTTGCTAATGGTGAGTGCATAGATATATATGTAGATGCCGGATTGAGCGCTGAGCCGTACGTCAACGTCAATACTGGATGTGGGAAGCGTCGGAGCAGAGTAAAAGCCTCATGCATGTGCTGTATAGAAGTGTGCGACTCGTTTTACTGCCCAAATTAAATCCCAGTTAATAACCTTTCACAGGTAAGACTAGCTACGATGGTATTTGGCTCATTAACGGCATTATATTGATCATAATTTGCCGACGTTGTGAAAGCACTGTATCTATTCATTTGTTATATGTCTAATGGGTAGTCTGAATGTAAAAAAACAAAACACAGAAATAGCGTCAGGCGGATGCTGTTGTATGCCCGGAAGACTCGTTGGCAGAAAAGGCACCATGTTGCGCACAGTTGCACAATGTTTACAGCCACGTTGAGAAGCTAATTGCTGATGCTGTATTCATTAGCTTCACAACAGCAAGTGTTAATTCCACGACAGGAAATATGTGATGTTGCACATATCGGTATCAGTTGATATCGGAAATTGAGAGTTGGACAATATCGGCATATCAGATATCAGCAATTAAGCCTATATCAGACAGTCTGTGTTTTTTCTTTTCTTACTAGAATAACTGGAAGATCTACCGATAGATGTCACTGCGCAGCAACACAACAAAGAGCCAGGTATTAGTCTAACACGATGTTTCCCAATAGTCAGCTGTTGAATTGTGGCAGGTGTTTGTCATCGTCTGATTCGCATAACTGGCCATGACGCAAAATGTCCAACAAAATCGTTTTTAGGCCTTAGTTAACAAAAGAACAAGAAGTTAGTGACTTTCGTGGTTGGTTTTGTTACTCAGCCATGTTATTTTACAAGCATGCTTTTATTTTGAAGGTGAACCTTTACAGACTGCCGAGGTTGCCGCAGTTGCTTGAGGTTGTGGATAAAAGCTGGCGTTGTGGAATACGCCTTGTCTGAACGCACAAATAACAGGACAGGTTACCTTTTGTGCAGCTGTGGACGTGCATTGTGTGCCTTGTAACGCACACGGGTGTTTAAAAAAAACAAAATAAACAGGTTTGTCTTCCTGGGCAACACCAAACCGCGTTGTGGCGAGGGACTACTGTGAATGTGGTTGCCAAGCGCCAAGAATTGTGGCGGCCAATGTTTATTTGTAACGGCCCGCCAAACTTAAATGATTGTATGGGAAACGTAACATATCAGTTGTTTCGGAACGTTTGGGATCCGCAACTCATTGGTTTAGTCCGCAGAACTGTCGCATCCGTTCGAACATTACATCTTGTGCATTTTGTCATGAACATGCTTCAGTTTTTCTGTTTGCGGCACAGTGGAAAAAGTTTGCAGTAAACCGGACACATACATTCAGTCTAATCATGTTGTAATGAAGTGATTGTATCAGAGCTCTTGTATTTTCCAGGTGACTTTGTACAGCATGTATGTGGCATGTATGGCCTTCCATGCCAAAGTGAGCGACCCACTCATCGGTGGCACCTACATGACACTGCTGAACACCGTGACTAACCTGGGAGGCAACTGGCCCGCCACTGTGGCTCTGTGGTTGGTTGATTCTCTCACATGGAAGGGATGCCAGGGTGCAGTCGGGCAAACATGTGCATCTCCTGAGGCAGCAGGGGTAAGCGTGGATGATGACGCTCACGATGATTATACTGTACGGAGAAGATATTCACTTTGTGTTTCCTCTATCCTCCAGCTGTGCGTCAAGGAGGGTGGCTCGTGCCTCACGACCTTGGACGGCTACTACGTGGAGTCAGGGGTGTGCGTGGTGATCGGGCTGGCCTGGTGGGTGTGGTTAGGGAAGAAAATGAGAGGGCTGCAGGAGCAGAGTCCTGCTGCTTGGAGCTGCAGAGTTACACTGGGTGACTGAATCACTCACATCTATTTCACTGCACAGACAGACACTGAATGCTGGAGGCCTTTTTCTGAACACTCTTTGCTTTTATGGCCTTTTCTTTCTTCTTCTGTAATCATCTCAGTCAACAGATAAAACATGTCATCAAAACTATGCAACATGCCTGCCCACTTATTTTTAGTCTATATTTGATTATAATATTGATATTTGCAAATGACATACACACACTTCTTTAGGGACATCTGCACAATGTTAGATCCATTGAAGAACTGTATATAAAAAAACAAGACAGTGTGAAAAGGCAGAATTTGTCATACATCTCTTGTATTGGATTGTGCTGGTGTGCCTAATGTCGTGGCCAGTTAATATCAATATTCATGGAAAAATCGGTTAATATTGTATTTTTTTTATGCATTTGATTCGGAATGTCACATCTTCATTAGGATTGCAAAGGGGCTGGATCATGGAAATATTAAGTACACATACATTTTTGTTCACTAATGGTTCTTCGTTGATCAACCAAAATATTGTTAAACTTAGTGAACTCTCTTCCTGCCTGCTTGGAGGTGTTAGATGAGAAAAGCAGACATGCGTGTACGTGGAAATATGCTGAGCAAAATGATCAAGATCATTTTTATCTGCACGGTGTATGCGTGGTTAGCATATTGGCCTCACAGTCAGGAGATCTGGGTTCAAATCTCCGCTTGCCATCTTCCGTGTGGAGTTTGCATGTTCTCCCTATGCGTGCGGGGGTTTTCTCTGGGTACGCCAGTTTCCTCCCACATTCCAAAAACATGCATGTTAGGTTAATTGGCGACTCTAAATTGTCCATAGGTATGAATGCGAGTGTGAATGTTTGTCTTTGTCGATATGTGCCCTGTGATTGATTGACTGGCGACCAGTCCAGGGTGTACCCCGCCTCGTGCCCAAATGTCAGCTGGGATAGACTCTAGCATACCTGCGACCCTAATGAAGATAAGCGGTATAGAAAATGGATGGAACTCTTATCACATTTTTGACACCCGTATTATTCAGTATGAAATAATTTAGAAATTACATTTATTAATAAAAATAATACAAATTGATATAACATGCAGTCAACTTTGAAGTGTTTTTTAATTATGCTGCATACAAGTTTTTCATGCATTTAAATTTCCATCATAGCTCAACATCAATATTGTAAAGTTCCACTTTTAATCCAATTAAATCCCTTCTTTCCCCTTTATTCCCATAAAGTTCCCAACTTCTGCAACCCAAATTGTGATGCTTTATTTCAATTCAAATATGCAAAAAGGGTGTTTGAATGTCAGCTTCCAATGCTTACTCATTATTTTGTGAAGGATTCCATTCAGATGAATTCATACAGTATGTCTTTTTTGTAGTTCAGTTCAAAGTGTGTTTAAAATGTATTTCACTGCATTTTACATTCCTCATTTGCAGCCGTTTGTTACAAGAAGCTGTCACATTGCGGCATTACACCAGACGCTACCAAAGTTAACTTGGTAGCTAACTACCAAGTTAACTAAAGATAACTAGATGCTGATTTTTTTGTTACTGAACATTTTTGAAGCAAATACTATCGATAGTTCCCAGTTATTCACATTCCAAGCTCTGTGATCTCTGCTAGTTGTGGCTAAGTAGTGCACTTCGTTGTCTCAATTCCTCCAAGACAATAAATCGACAATAAAAATTGAACTGATCCATTATGCACACCTCTTGTACAAAGCCTATCAAGCTTAACACTTCAGTGTCCCTTTAAACATGTTTGAAAACGTTACATTAACGTGAAATTTAGATTTTCAATTACTACTCTAAAAAACGTACTGTGGGATGTACAGTAAAGCTTGATTTTGTGAAAAAAATAAAAGCTGAAAAAAACCCTGTATTTTTATTTTATTATAATTTTCCCCTTCTTTAGCAGGATTTTTAAAACAGAGCCCAAAGTGTTCTTTTTTTAATTCTTTTGAGCATTCAAACTGTCCACACCAACTGATGGTGCTGGGAGATGAGACCAATTGTATATTGATGAGCCTCCAAGCCAAAGTCATCCATGACACAGGACTAAAAAGTCAACATGTGTGATGTATCTGAGGCTCTCTGATTTGTAACACAAAAGCTACAGCCAACAATACATGATTGAGCGGTTGTCTATAATATACCTAATTTGATTTGTTGAACCAGGAGGCATCACTTGTACAACAGATTATGCAGTAAATTTCTTTGCTGTTGCTCCTCCAAGGAAAACATCTCCAATCTTCTTAGTGCCGGTGGTGGGAGGTTGAATGAAACCTGAGGTGTTGGCGAAGAAATGTCGCGGTAACACTGAATGAATTGCAGCCCAAACCAACAGCGGGCACTTGTAGTGTGTGGATGATTGACATTGTCTCTAAGCATCCATTAGGTTTCTTTAAAAAATATATAGACAAAAAAAGTAAAGAAACTTTTGAAGGAGCAGGGTCATAGGTTCATGCGTAAATGATCGGGCCTTTTGGCCACCACGGGGTACACTTGCTGCTTCATCTGAGCCAGACTGACCCCGGCTGGCTGACGAATAGGGAGAGGGGCGGAAGCTTCAGAGTTGGTGGTCACGTCCATCTGCTCAGGTGTAGACAGTTCCATGGCCTGTTCCTGAGGAGACTGGAGGAGACTTGGCCCTCCGCTGGGGAGGAGGGCGCTGCGGGGCCAGCCATCCCCTCCTGAGAATTTGACTGGGCTGAAAGGATGAAGCGGTCCAACTCAGTTAAAGTGTACAATGAAGCAAGACAGACAATGGCACAAGGCCAACATAGTGGCATGAGATTGAAACTGGCGTAAATACCATGTGACAAGCTGTCGTCCATTGACTACACATTTTAACAGTGAAACTCAACAAGACGTGTGGCGGATCTGATCACTGATGCACGAGTGCCAGCAAGGCAGACATGCATTGCCAGTGCATGCTTGTCGAAAAAGAGCACAGTGAAACATATTTTAAATTCTAACCAAACTAAGTGTGGCAAATATTTTTGCAAATAATGTAAAATATATGCATCCACAGTAGTGTGAAAAACTGTTTGCCCCCTTCCTGACTTTTTATTCTTCTGCATGTTTGTCACACAAAATGTTTCTGATCATCAAACACATTTTAATATTAGTCAAAGATAACACAGGTAAACACAAAATGCAGTTTTTAAATGAATGTTTTTATTATTTAGGGAGAAAAAAATCCAAACCCACATAGCCCTGTGTGGAAAAAGTACCTAACAACTAGTTGGGCCACCCTTAGCAGCAATAACTGCAATCAAACGTTTGCGATAACTTGCAACAAGTCTTTTACACGCTCTGGAGGAATTTTGGCCCACTCATCTTTACAGAACTGTGTAATTCAGCTTTACTTGAGGGTTTTCTAGCATGAACCGCCTTCTTAAGGTCATGCTACAGCATCTCAAAGTCTTCATTTTGTTTTTCTTCAGCCATTCAGAGGTGGATTTGCTGGTGTGTTTTGGGTCATTGTCCTGCTGCAGCACCCAAGATCGCTTTAGCTTGAGTTGACGAACAGATGGCCGGACATTCTCCTTTAGGATTTTTTGGTAGACAGTAGAATTCATGCTTCCATCTATCACAGCAAGCCTTCCAGGTCCTGAAGCAGCAAAACAACCCCAGACCACCACACTACCACCACCATATTTTACTGTTGGTATGATGTTCTTTTTATGAAATGCTGTTACTTTTACGCCAGATGTAACGGGACACGCACCTTCCAAAAAGTTCGACTTTTGTCTCGTCAGTCCACAAGATATTTTCCCAAAAGTCTTGGCAGTCATCGAGATGTTTTTTTAGCAAAATTAAAAAGAGCCTTAATGTTCTTTTTGCTTAATAGTGGTTTGCGTCTTGGAACTCTGCCATGCAGGCCATTTTTGAGGTAAGTGAGGCCTGCAGTTCTTTAGATGTGCCCTGGGATCTTTTGTGACCTCTCGGATGAGTTGTCTCTGCACTCTTGGGGTAATTTTGGGCGGCCGGCAACTCTTGGGAAGGTTCACCACTCTTCCATTTTTTTGCCATTTGTGGATAATGGCTCTCATTGTGTTTCGGTGGAGTCCCAAAGCTTTAGAAATGGCTTTATAACCTTTACCAGACAGATAGATCTCAATTACTTGTGTTTGTTTTGGTCTACTTCTTGTGTCAGGTAGCTCCTGTTTAAGTGATTTCTTGATTGAAACAGGTGTGGCAGTAATCAGGCCTGGGGGTTGCTACAGATATTGAACTCAGGTGTGATAAATCACATTTAAGTTATTTTTTAACAAGGGGGGCAATCACTTTTTCACGTAGGGCCGTGTAGATTTGGAGTTTTTTTTCCTCCCTTAATAACGTAAACCTTAATTTAAAAGCAGCATTTTGTGTTCAATTATGTTATCTTTGACTAATAGTTAACTATCAGAAACATTTAAGTGTGACAAACATGCAAAAGAATAAAAAGTCAGGAAGGGGGCAAATAGTTTTTCACACCACTGTATATAGCATATACTGTATATTAGCGATCTAACTATTTATATTCCTATGATCCAACTACATTGATTGGCCAAATTGCCATTCATCGATCTAACGATCGTTTGAAAGGTAATCGATACTAAGAAATTAAGCATTGAATTTAAGCAATGCAGGTTTTATATGAATGTGTGTTTTTTTAGCTACTTTAATAATACAGACGTTAAACATTACCCTTGTAACACGCCGATTAGTCATGCCTGTTGACTGGGGTGCAAGGACGGCGTCATGTGACGCTGAGCTTGTGCGCTCTGTTAGAAAAGTCTGTGTGGACATCCTAAAATATGCATAAGTGTATTTTCATTGGTATAGCTAGATGACTTCTTCCTCTTCAATTTGGTATGGGATTTATACTGAGTGTTATACTGAGGATCACATCCAAAGTTAAGTCCAACTTGAAGCCTTTCAAACTCATAGATGGGAGCTTCAGGACAAGATAAAAGGTATGGTGCAACCTCATGCTGATGTGCACGTTGAACAGACCAGGAATGGGGGGCTTGTTGTTTAGGAGTCAGTTTTGGGAGCCACTGTTGTTCTGACGTATGGTCCATTTTTTCTTGCAATGACAAGCTTGTTGATCAAACTCCTCCTCGAAGCTTTAATAGCATCTGTGCAAACGTTACAATATGCAGGATATTCTTTCACTTTAATATCTATCTGGACATGACATTTCATTCAAATCTGGTGGTGTAAAACAACTTAATACTTTGGTTAGAGAAGTGAATGAGGTATCAAATTAAAGTTAGTTTTATCAGGTAGAATTAATCATTCAACCTCTTAATTTATTCTTTATTCAAATAAAATGTAAATGCATTTTCCACATGCTGGTTTGTGATGCAATCCCAGAAAGTTGCAAAACATTCATCTTTTCAGGTCTGTCGCCCAGATGAAGACCAATCATCAGGATTTCTTTGACACACATGATGCTATTCAGTACTCTCGTGGGTAAACATGAAGGAAAAAAATATTACAAAAAATAGCAGCAATTCAATGTGTGAGGTTAATTTGACACACATTAACCAGCTGGATTATGAACGGTTGTTGGCCGCTGTAACCCAAGTACTTACCCTAAGGATACATATTACAGTACGGTAGGTGGCGCTAAACACCGGCTGCTTTTTTTTTTTTTACCTGATACAGCAAAATTCCCTCAGAATCGTACATCCAATCAGAATCGTTAGAGACGCTGCATGGGAACGCATTGCTATCTGGTGTAGCTGGCCACCGCCGCCTCCCGTGTGCTACACGTTGGCGATGAATTACGGCAATCCCATTACTTTAAGTGCTTAATAATTTTTACATTTACATGACCAACATTGGCTAAATATTTTTTTTACAAAGAACAGAAGTGTAATGTGTGATGATGATTGTGTGATGTCGCTGAAGCTACTCTTGCAATAATACATCTTTTTAACATTTAAGTATTAGGTAGATTTTTTTTATTTTTACTATTTGTATTATATTTGTGTTTTTTTTAAAATACCTAAAGTGTCTTCTTTTTACAATTAAAAATGAAGAATGTTACATGCAGCAACATCTTTGGATTACACCCATCTGTTGAGTGTTTTTGTTTTTTTACACTTATATAGTCATAAATGTTACTTGTGTGTTGTTAAAAAAGGCATCACAATAACAGTGAGAGTTTGACTGTGGAATATATAATATTATTTGTATCTTCCTTGGGGAAATTATTTAAAAACTGGAGGGCAACCTGCGTACTGGAACAATAGCCATATTATGTACTACACATATGTATTACTGCGTTTGAAATATGAGCCGTGCAAGTTTCCCACAGAGAATATGGACGTGTTTACCATCTCATCCGAAAGCCGACGTACCTGAGCGGTGTTCTTGGGCTACCAATGAATCGTCGAGGTGAACGGATTTTTGGCTCAAATGAGAACTTTTCTTTGATATTTTCCATTACTGATGGCGCCACATAAGTGAACCCCTGTAGGAACATACATTTAACAACTGTTAAGTGCCAGGCACAGTTTGGTGGTCAAGATCAGCAGGAAGTTACCAGGAAAGCTTGATTGGCACTCTCGCTAAGCGTCGAGTCATCCGGGCTGTCGATAGGCGTCTGACTGGTAAATTTCGAGTCAAACTGACTCACGTCTTCAGCTGATTGCTACAACAAAACACATGAAGTCAGCCGAGAAAACCAGTATGTACAAGACATACTGTACATGCATCAGTATCCAGGTTTCTAGAAAGCCACACCAACAATTTTAAAGATGTTTAGGGGACACACCTACAATTCTAAGAGATAAAAGCCACTTGTGAAGCATCTTAACCCCTAAAGTGCTGCTTCGTTAAGTGCTCTGAGTGGATGTCAAACACAGATCGTGATGAATACATTCCCAGGAACTTTTAATACAGTGGTACAGTCAAAACCTGAACTCACCAGGAAAGGTTTGAAAGGAGGCTCTACTTTACGAGCCAGCAAATCTTCCCAGTTGATGTGTCGGAAGAAGGGATGTGCCTGTAGGACGTAAAAAGCAACTTAAAAGGGACGCACACAAACACCAGATACATTACAACCTCCACGACAGAATACATTCCAAGATGCTGCTGAACAGCAATTTGGTCTTTTAGGAATCATATTCCCACTGCAAATAACGAAATTCAATCAATTTGTTCCAAAGTCAAACTAGAAATTTGGAAAAAATAATTTCACCAATGAAGGACTTAAATACTATAACAATAATATAATATACCGCCTTAATTAAAAATGAATGTGGAAAGCACAATCAACCGGTCGCAGATACGATTCACAGAGTTGTTTGTGTAAAACAAAAAAGGCACTAATGTTTTAACACTGAAACAACAAAACTTTACAAAAGATGTAGGAAGCAGCAAGGACAGCCTAACATTTGCAGTCAGCCCGCACATCTTCCACTCGTGTTAAGAAAACCCAAAGAAAAGGCAAAACATGCACAGACAATCATTTCATGCTGACTGAACTGCGCTGGAGTGGACTTTTTCTTGTGTCTTTTTGGTCTGTTTCTAAATTGTACATCCAACTGTACTTACCCATTGTATGGTTTGTTTCAAACAAGCTTAACAAGTTCCATTAAGAAACATCACGTGGTTATGTTTGCTTTGTATTGCCCAATACATGCTTCTGAAATTAGAGACAGTGACTCTGCAATGTTGCGCCGTGTCATTTGAAGCGGCTGCTCACCTGCACCTCTGTGGCATCTCCAGCACCAGCTCCCAACCGAGACGAGGCGTTTCTCTTCAGCAACTGGGCACACGTTTAAAATAGGGACGGCTGTAGGTAAAAACAACAACATGGCCATGATGTCACCACAAAATCAAGACATACACGTTTCAGGAGGTCTCGAGCTTCTTGTGTGAGGTAGGGTGGGAGGCTGAGTTTGCACTTCAAAATCTTGTCGATGGTCTTTTTTCGGTTTTCACCTGTGAACGGTGGCTGCACATGGGAAGGTTTAAGAAATCACTGCAGGTTTGCTACTACATTATTTGGAACGATAAAAGACACATAGTCACACTAACCGCCCCAGTGAGCATGTCGTACATGAGGGCTCCCAGACTCCACCAGTCTACTGCTCTGTTATGTCCGCTTCGCATTAAAATCTCTGGCGCCCTGCACACCAATGAGAAAGCATTTCAAGGCAATGCGTTGGACAGTATGAAAGTGCAAATGCACTGTTTGTGGGTAAAAGTGACTTACATGTATTCAATGGTGCCGCAGAATGTGTGGGTGACTGTACCGTCATGAATAGACTCTTTACACAGACCAAAATCTGTCAACTTGACATGACCTGGAGGGGAAACACATTCAGATAGTTATCATCCACATTGTAGTGTTTGTCTAGTGATTGTGTTCCATGACTTCTGCCAAGTGACAAGAGGTAAAAAGCAGTCCTGCTGAACTACTTCTATGCTGCTGTGTTTACTCAGTAGTCCCTAACATGATTTTTCTTTTTCCCCCCTCATAGGAACCAAAAATCCCGGCTGCACTCGTGCTATTGGCTATATGATCTGAAAACAATCATAAAATCACCCTAATTTAGACATACACTGCTCAAAAAAATAAAGGGAACACTAAAATACCTCTTAGATCTGAATGAATGAAATATTCTTATTAAATAGTTTGATCTTTACATAGTTGAATGTGCTGAAACCAAAACCACACAAAAATGATCAATGAAAATCAAATGTACCCCCACGGAGGTCTGGATTTGGAGTCACACTCTAAATATTAAAGTGGACAAACACAATACAGGCTGATCTAACTTTGATGACTTTGAAGTCAAAATGAGGTTAAGTTGTGTGTGGCTTCCACGTGACTGTAAGACCTCCTTACAACGCCTGGCCATGCTCCTGATGAGGTGGCGGATGGTCTCCTAAGGGATCTCCTCTCAGACCTGGACTAAAGCATCTACCAACTCCTGTACATTCTGTGGTGCAACGTGGCATTAGTGGATGAAACGAGACATGATGTCCCAGATGTGCTCAATTGGATACAGGTCTGGTGAATGGGCAGCCCAGTCCATAGCATCAATGCATTCATCTTGCAGGAACTGCTGAAACACTCCAGCCACATGAGGTTTAGCATTGTCTAGCATTAGGGGGAACCCAGGGCCAACCGCACCAGCATATGGTTTCACAAGGGGTCTGAGGATCTCACCTCGGTACCTAATGGCAGTCAGGCTAACTCTGGCGAGCACATGGAGGTCTGTACAGCCCCCCTAAGAAATGCCACCCCACACAATTACTGTTCCACTGCCAAACCGGTCACCCTGGAGGATGTTGCAGGGAGGAGAACATTCTCCACTGTTTTCATCTGTGAAGAGCACAGGCCGCCAGTGGCAAATTTGCCAATCTTAGTGTTCTCTGGCAAATGCCAAACGTCTTTCACGGTGTTTGGCTGCAAGCACAACCCCCACCTGTGGACGTCGGGCCATCATACCACCCTCATGGAGTCTGTTTCTGACCATTTGAGCAGACACATGCACATTTGTGGTCTGCTGGAAGTCATTTTGCAGGGCTCTGGCAGTGCTCCTCCTCTTCCTCCTTGCACAAAGGCAGAGGTAGTGGTCCTGCTGCTGGATTGTTGCCCTCCTACGGCCTCCGCCACGTCTTCTGATGTACTGGCCTGTCTCCTGGTAGCACTCCATATTCTGGACACGACGCTGACTTGACACAGCATACCTTCTTACAACAGCTCGCTTTGATGTGCCATCCTGGATGAGCTGTACTGAGCCACTTCTGTAGGTTGTAGACCACCTCTCATGCTACCACTAGAGTGAAAGCACCGCCAGCATTCAAAGGTTTTTCGCTGCTGATACCGATACGATCATCCATGAGTGAAATCTACCGATAACGTTAGCATAGCTTAAGTGTAAATTTCAATATTTACTATTTGATATGAAAGGGGAACCATAAAATCGTCGTCAATCAGATAAAAACATATTCGACTTACTTTTTCAAAATCACTGGTGAAACTTAAGAGGATCAGACGCCTTCTTAAAGGAGACTTTAGATGCGAAAGCACACACTTCCGCTGATGGCGATGTAGCAGGACCCGCACGCAATTGGCAAACCCAGTTTCCTCCACCTCCAATGGATCCAACCACTTTTTGGGCTATCCGCCTTTGACTGCCATGCACACATGGGCAAGTCTCCAGTGCTTTGGCCACATTAGCCGCCGCCCAACCGATGATCACATTGTGAGCCATATCCCGCCATGTGCCCGCCCATCAAATGCCGCACCTAACTACTACTAAAGATTTTTAACGTGCCACCCCGGCAAGATATTTTTGGTGAAATGTTTTGCAGGTTGCAAAATTTACCACTACTCTCACAACAACAGGTAAGTCCCACACAGCAGGAATGTTTGTCTTGGCTTTGGCACCCCTGCGCAGTGTGAGAGAAAGTGGGCAGGAGGAGGTCACTACAGGCTGAATACTGCAATAGCAGGGGGCGTAGGTGTTAGAAGGTATGTATCCGCATATGCCCATCACATACTTTTCCACAGAAATATTTCCGATACTGATCGGTGGCCTATCGATCGGAGTGCCCCTATATTTTACTTACTTTTTTAAGGAAACATATCTCACTCATAAAACTTTGAGGATGAAAGGCCTTCTTTAAGGAGACCTTTAATATTACGTTTCCACAGAAATCAGCCAATACTGATTGGTGGATGATCTATTAAAACATCCCTAACTTTAACCTTTATTGTTGATGAACAAATATATACCTAAACCTACCCTAGTGGTGGTTTACTCCTGAAAACAGAATTCTCACACACCTTGGCTGTTCAGCATGATGTTCTCAGGCTTTAGGTCTCTGTAGATGATGCCCTTTTGGTGGAGGTGACCCAGCGCCATGGAGATCTCTGCTAGATAGAAACTACAGGGAAGAACAAGTCAATATATTACTAAGTGAAAGTTTCACTTGTAAAACCTAACATTGCTTCTCAGACGGTTTTATTTAACACACCAGGCTGTGTCTTCCATAAAAATGCCTTCCCTCTCCAACTGCATGAAGAGTTCTCCTCCTGCACAGATGAACACATCCAGACCTCACTAACAGACAACGGCACCATTCCAGAATGGGTCTCACCTTACTGAGACATATTAGAAATATGGTGCAAAATTTCAGTTATTTAGTGCCAAGTTGTTATACACATTGCTACTTGGTATTAAAATAAAGGCACTGTGCTTTCACATTTAACTTTTTTTTCCCAAAACTTGTATTACAGATAAGAATGTTAAAATGTTCCTTTAAAAATGCCTTCACAGTTATTAAAACATTTTCTGATGGCAACAAATCACCAGTTATGTAATTTATGTGTGTGCGTGAGTGGTTTGGGCACACATCTGGCACTGACCGCTGAGGTACTCCAGGATGAGGTACAGCTTTCCGCCTGTCTGAAAGGCGTAGATGAGATCAACAATGAAAGGATGCTTCACCTCCTCCAGGATGTTCCTTTCTGCCTTGGTGTGGGCGGTGTCCTTGGCGTTACGTACAATCATTGCCTGACACACACACACATATATATATATATAAACATACATACATTAATACAAACAACAATAAAAAGTTTGCTGTTTTACCACGTAATCAATACAATTTGTTCAAATAGATGGGAATCGTGAAAGTCGCTGATCCACCACCAGGGACTGTAATATTTGTTAATGACGCAAATTAAAGTAATGTTCCGACTTGTTTTTGTTTAGGTACTCACGTGACAATACTTCCGTTCAAGGCTTCCATGCAGTAAACAGTATTTGTTAGTTTTATTATAAACTTCTACTAGACAGCACCCTTCTGCTACAGTTGAGTAATGACAGAATTGTCATTTTTTTGCAACAAATAAAACATTGCTCATACAGTTTAAAGGTTTTATGATGCTGACATTTTGACAGAGGAATGAATTATTTCTATTTCCATTACTTTCTAAGGAAACATTTTTAGAACAAATATGAGGTCAACCAGCCAGGGAGACATTGCATCGGGCTTTAGCAGCTCCACTCTCTCTACCTTGGTGGCATTACATGATTTTATTGTTTTATTAGCAAAGTTAAGTGAGGACAAATTGCCTGTAAAATATTGGAGGCTGTGTTTAATATAGTGGAAAGCAATTGCCATCCAGCTATGATTAGAATAATGGTGTTTAGAGGTGGACCTGCAAAAAAGGAAAAACATTTCATACATACTTTATTGCTTCATTTGCCTCATAAATTAATAGCCAGATTATGTCGGTCCATCCTATTTTCCTCCTCTGTGGTCCAAAATCTGAATCTAGACATATATAGTAATCCCTTGTTTTTTGCAATTAATTGGTCCCAGACCCCACAATGTTAAGTGAAATTCCGCAAAGTAGGATTCCCTATTTACAAATCAAATTGTTTAAAATCTTCTAAATACATTTTTTTAATTGTATTGGAACCCTGTAGGTATGAAATGACATCTATAAAGTCACCTTTACACTTGTATTACCCAATGTACAGTAGTATTCATAGAACAAGAAAATGAGCTACTAAAGACATAAATAAGACTTGCGGTCATATGTGATGCAGTAAATGTGTTCCGGACACACTGCGGTCCAAACATTGTTCCCATGCTCTATCGTGGTTTTTCAGAAATGTATTAATAATTAAACGCTGTTTCGTGGTTGATTATGGCCTACTTGTCAAAAATAGGCTTTAGTAATGTTACATTGATGACATATTTCTTCACATTACAGTACCTTAGTTTGCTGGCGTGGGTCCTTGCTGTGACTTTCTTACAATGACATAGTGGGGAAAAAAGATCTCTTCCCATTCCATGTAGAAGTTGTATCTTTTTGGCTTCTTACCATACTTCTTCCCCACTCAGTTTATTACGCTCAGTTTCAAACAAATAAACTGGAGGTTAACTAGTTAGCTTGCTATGTGCATATGAGCGGCGGCCGTCCCTTATGTCCCTGCAGTGATCCCATAGCCTGTGCTAAAGCAGAAATGGGTCGTCAGAGTGTATGGCAGTGTCTACGTATGGCAGATTAATGTTAAACTGATTGTCCTGTATATCAATTAAGTGTCCAAATTCATAGTGAGGATGGATAATAGGTTGATGAGACATCATTTTTTTAATGACATGCAAACGACCCACATTACGTTTGAAATACAAAAACAAGAAACTTTCCAAAGTGAGTTATATCCTATTACTCACCATGTCTACTACATTAGGTAATGTGAGTATAAATGTAAATATAAGGGGGTTATTTCATGTATATGGGACTATAATAAAAATGGTAAAACCGTTTTTAGAAGGTCATAAAAAGGTTTTCTATGCTCCAATAACAAACATATTCCATTTACTAATATTGAATCCTACTTTGCAGAAACTAATCTATTGCGGTTGGAAGTAATTCACTCCAATAAATGAAGGACGGCTATTTGTACTTCAAACATTTACCCATGAAACAGCATGATCTTTTCATATATATTTATAAAAAAACGTGATAAGAGTGAAATCGCAAAACTTTAACCGTGCTTTCGCTAAGTGAAAAATTCACATTTCTGTTTCATTGATTTATGCAAAGCGGCACTGCGGTCGAGTGGTTAGCATGTTGGTCACACGGTCAGATTTCATGGGTTCGAATCTGAGTGGCGTTTGCATGTTCTCCCCGTGCGTGCGTGGGTTTTCTCCGGGTACTCAGGTTTCCTCCCACATTCCAAAATCATAATTAACTGGCGACTCTTAATTGCTGATAGGTACGAATGGTTGTCTGTCTGTCCGGCGATTGACTGCCGACAATTCAGGGTGTACTCTGTCTCCCGCCCAAAGTTTTCTGGGATAGGCTCCCACGCATACTCACGACCCTAATTAGGATAAGCGGAATAGAAAATTGATTATTTATCTAAGTCATCACTGTTTACTTAGAAAACTATCTTCAATTATGGTGCAGTGAGCTGTAGTTCAAGTTCACACCTACCTTAAAACACTAAACGTACTACTTTAAGTGTCATTCACAGGAATGTGGTGCAAGGTAGGATCTCTTATCCAAGAGATGGCAGGCCAAACAGGCTGGGTTTTTTTTTTAAACCATTTTACATACATGCTTTCACATAAACTCTCTGCAGATTCACAGCTGAGTTCAAAACAGGTCATCAACAAGTCATAGGGTTTTTTGGACCATTCTGAGCTGAATCCCCTGAGGCAGGAGTGTATACAGTGCCAAGGTTGCAGCACAGCAGCACACATGGCAAGCTACCAACTAGCTAACAAATCTTAGTCCAACACTACTGCATTGGCTTCAAGGACGGATAGACAGAGGAATGAAAATGAAATTGTAGAATAAAGGTTCCCTGTTTTACAAAATAGACTGTGATCAGTCAGTAATGGGTGTCCAATGAGCCTCAAACAATCACTTCTGAAATTCAAGGTTTTCCAAAATGCCATACAGGAAATATGATACATACAAGTGGTCCTCGATTTACAGCGTTCCATGTTCAGTCATTTTGTGGTTACACGCGCACACACTCATATGAATTAAAACTCTCTCAACACTGGGCCAATGTGACAATCATCGGGGATAAAGATGGTTGTCTACTCCCATGTTGTAAGGATGACATTGACGTGCTCTTTATTGCAAACCCTCTTTTAAACCACTACTGGTAATGTATGCTAGCCGGTGGTGGTGGTGTAATATTTTTTTGGTTGATAAGTGTTTTGGACCCCAAGAGGGACAGTACCTTTATCAACACAGCTGACAGTGTCACAAGTCAATTAGGTTGCCAACCAAAAAAAACTAAAACAAATAAACATACCTTTTTTAGGACTTTCATAGCAAATATTTTGCCCGAAGCAGCTCCAACTACTTTACGAACTTGAAAAACCTGTACAAAGGTGAAGATTGTTTAAGAGCTTTTCAAATGATGAGTTGAAAACACTATAAAAGTTTTTTGCTTCTCTGGTATCACACACACCTTTCCATAGCCGCCTTTCCCCAAAACCCTTAGGAGTTCAAAACACTCCGGTCTAATGTTTTCCGTCCCCTGATTGACGTTGTCTTCTGATATCTCGATCTTCTCGCAACCTTCCATGTTGCTGTAAAGACACGTTCAATAACAAAATATACATTATGATCATAGAATCTTGAGTGAGGACTGATATTCAATACTTACAAGTCAAATCCACTACACTGGTCCATGATGTCATTGATTTGTGCCTGGAAGGAAAAGCAGAAAAGGATGCTGACATCAATAAATAGACAGACTGCAGTAAGCCAGGTCCACAGAAATAACAAAATGTCTGTTATGTACACTCTCCTTTTGAAATTCTACATACGGTTAACTCGTATAGCAATAAAAGAGCATTTAAAACATTATACACAATGTAAGGTAGTAAACCAGATCTACTGAATGATATGTTGTATAATGCTGACCCTTTATTATGTGTCTAGGTGTAACAGTAATGAGATACACCAATTGCCGACTATGCTGCATGAACGTCATGATGCAAGATGTTTTTGCAATAGCTAATATTGGAAAAAAGAAACCCAGAAATGTTTTGACATTTTTGCAATAATGCATTTAAATATAACTTCAAACAGTATGTAACCATCTGGAAATACGCATTAATGACAATCCTTCAATACAAATCAACAGCAATTTGCTGCAATGTTTCCCCAAACTTTGCCACTATTTAGAACTCCACACAGACTCACTCTGTCAGAGTCCTGCCAAAATAAACTGTTGCACACTGAGACACATTTACCACTACTGCCTATTGGCCAAGTGAGCCCAATGACACCAATGGGATTGAAACCTGACTGCGTTGCACTTCCTCTCTTCTATTGGGTACCTTACGGAGAATTGGCAGTTCTGGGTTGATTGCAGGTTCACAGTGCCCAGCAATATTAGCTTGTGCTAACGCTAACCGTAAACAGGCCTGGGAGCTCCAGCTGCGGGAGTAGGCCCGCTGTGGCTGGAAGGCTAAGCGGCTAGCATCTAGCTAGCTAGCTAGCGCCCGTGCATAAAGAGTTGCTGCTGTGACAAGTCTAGCAGCTCCACTCAGGATCTTCATTTAAGTACCTCGTCAGTCTCATCATCGGAAACATTTTCTTCCGGCTGGTCCAAATCAATGTCAAACACTCCAGCCATGGCAGCGCTTCGCTCGGTTCGCTCTGTCACAGACCGCTAGAATTACAGGCGTCCCCCACCTCATGGACAAACACACACCGCCGCCATAACCGGCTACTACACTGAGCATGCGCAGTGCAGCGCTTCACAAAGGGGGCGGTAACCTGATTTTTGGTCACAAAACAACAATAATCATATTTCATAAATCGTATACAGTTGTTCTTGTGTTTCTGTGAAAAATCCAAATACATGTTGGACCCATAAAAGCAGTCTGGTCTAGGATTTTGAAGTCATTGTAACCGAGCCCTTGCGGTGTCCTGCGAGTTTAGTGGGAGTGTAGCGTGAACGGAAACACGGAGGCCAGAGCTGTAGAAGGCACGTTTATTCTGCACACACCGTCGCTCTTTCTCTTCCTCTTCACTCCCCCCTCGCCGTCAGTTCCGGCCTTCAAAATAAAAGCACATCTCGCCCCACAATAAAGGGGTCACAAAAATAGCTTACATCATCAGTTGGTACTTATTCTTCAGCTTTGCAGTGGCTTGAGTTTCAAAAGTAATGTGCAGAGGAAAAAGAAGGTTTATAGTATTTGCCTATTCCAGATTTAAAGCAGAACCGGAGTCATTTCCGACTAAAAGACACCGGTAACGCGTGTTCAAACAACACCGGAAGTATTATTTTGAAATCCAGCAGTTCAAGGCTAGAACGTGTTTACTACATGGCGGCAGTCATGAAAACGCTTCGGTGTTGCGTCAAAAATCGTAAGGAAGACAGGTTTTAGATTTCAAAAATGAGACAGTTTTGGGGTTTTTGTAATTAAAAAATGTTGGGCTCACGAGCCACACACCAAGATGGCGGTAATGCACGCCAATTTTAACCGCCAATTTTAAAAAACAGCAAGGAGTAGAAGTTGTTTCAGAGACGATTTCCGCGTGGATTACCCGATGCTTGCGGTCGGGAGCTAAGTATACGAGTAAGAAATAGTTATAAGTTATACTTTACTTGGGACACATGTCCGTGGTGACGGTCCAGCTGGGTCAGTGCGGCAACCAGATCGGGTTGGAGCTGTTTGACATCCTGTACAATGACTCGCAGGCCGGACAGAGGAAAACATACTGCACTGCTAGCTGTGAGCGCTTCTTCCATCAAACGAAACGCGAAGGTACCGAAACAATGTCTTCTACTTCCCCGTGACTAGTCTTTCTTGTCTACATCAAATCAGATCAAAGCAAGCGCTCTCATACATAGACGATCTTTGTGTAGACTTCGTTGCTAGGGCGGTCCTCATCGACATGGAGCCAAAAGTCATCAAGCAGAATTTCAGCAAGTCTTCAAAATGTGGCAAGTGGAAGTATGATGACGCGTCAAGCTTCAACCAGCGACAGGGATGTGGAAACAACTGGGCTAACGGGTGTGATTCGGTGTAGAAAATGCCGTACAGTGCATATTATAAAGCCAACACTGACTTGTCTCTAGTTATTGTGTTCAAGGCCCTCGTCACAGAGAAGTGGTGGAAAACCTGATGAGACGAGAGGTGGAACGCTGTGACAGGCTGAGTGGGTTCATGCCTGTGATGAGCGTGGCAGGTGGGACGGGTTCTGGTATGGGCACATATGTCACTCAGTTTCTACGAGATATGTACCCCAAATCCTTCATTGTCAACCACCTCACTTGGCCGTACGGGAAGGGAGAGGTATGGAGAATGGAAATCATCCTGGGGAAGAAAACCTTGACCAATATACCTCTTCTATATGTTTTCAGGTGATCGTCCAGAACTACAACTCTGTGCTGACACTCCATCACCTCTACCAGTTGTCAGACGCCCTCCTAGTGAACGAGAATGACACAGTCCACAGGATATGCAGTCAGCTGCTTCACCTCAAAGATATCTCAATATCAGATATCAATAAGGTCATCGCTCATCACCTGGGTGGCGTCCTGCAGCCAGCCCTCACTGCTGAGTCCTATGGAGTCTACAGTAGGAATGCCCTGGGTAAGGAACACTGTCTGACTTACCAAAGTAATGCGGTTTATGTTGCAATGATGCACCTCAAACCGGTAGTTGCTGGACTCCGTGAAAAGCATAGGCATGCATAGGTGCACTAACCAAAACAACAACGATGGAGAGGAAGGCAGGTCTTCTGTATTTACGTGTCAACATGTGGCTGTTTGCTACAGCAAGGAGACACATTTTATTCAGAAAGGGACACTGTAGCAGTTGATATATCCGACTGATGATTTGGAACAGTCTACAAGTACAAATAACTGTGTTGTGACTGGGATCCGCATTAAATGGAAGCCTTATGCCAGGGCAGCTATTAACAGGATAACAAGATGATGATGCTTCAAAACAGCAACAGGTGGCCAATTTTCTGCTATCAAAGGAGGTGGATGTGGATATCAACAACACTGATACATGCATACCTATGTCTGAAAGGACTATCGACACCACACTTGTCATCGTCATAAAAAGCAAGCTGAAAGGAACAAATGTCTCCACAAATGAGGATCTGACAAACTGCAAAGCGGACATTACCAAGGCGCGTGACTTAAGGAAACAGGGGGTAATTCAAGGCACTTGTAAGGCTATCTGCAAAATCTACAAGCTAAATGGAGGACCGGAGGAAGCTTTTATCAAAAACATCAATTAATTGGATATATTAGAAGAAATCAAAGACAAAGACTTGAAGTTTTATGTCCTCAATAACTCTACAATAACATCATAGATTATGCCAAATTGAACAATATTAAGCTGTGCATGGCATATACTGAATGTGACCAATAAGTTACTACTTAATCTATATTCAGAAATTACTCATGCAGTGTGTAGTTCAGTCGACATTTTTGCAACATTAATATCTTTATTTTTTATTGTCTCTGCTGTGGTCCAATTTGTAATCTATTGCCATCAATGTGTGAAAGAATATACTTTCGCATTTCGCAGTAGTTCTGGTGAAGGTGAGTTAATAATGTATCTTGTCCAAACATTTCTCCTTTGGGACATAACATTTTATTGCACGCTGTCATTTTGTTTCCCTTCAGGTGAGTTTGTGAGTGCCCTCGTGTGCCACCCAGAATACAAGCTGCTTAGCGTGAGCACCATCCCGCAGATGCCCAGTTCCTCCATAGCATACAGCACTTTTCGATGGCCAGCTCTGCTCAAACACCTGCGACAGATGCTCATCTCCAACACAAAAATGGAAGAAGGCAAGTGGAGTCAGCAGTAGGGGTGTCACGAGACGATACACAAGATTGTGTGTCTATGAGATGAGATTGCTTTTAAGACAATTACAACATAGAAAATATAGATATAAATATAGAAAACATTTGACAATATATTTAATTCTACTAATTTAATTTCTACTATGTCACACTCTTTTGCACTCTGTGTGTATGCTAGTTGCCCCGCCTCGACCCACCGAGACTAAGAGACTGTATGACTGACAAGAGGGCTCACTCTGCTCATGCTGTTATGTGGAACAAACGTGCCAAGGTGCTGAAACCAATGCACAGAGTGAATCCTCTTTCTGCCTGTTTGGAGGCAAGAAACAAGGAAAATAGACACATTTGCACATGGCAATATATATTGAAGCCAGCAAAGTGACCTAGCTAAATTTCATTTATCGTGTGATTAATTTATTTTCCTCCCAGGCCCATGATATAGTTTTCTGAATGACAAATCTTGTCAGCAGTCATGTATTACCTCCACTGAGCACAAGCTCATCTGGAGCTTATGTATTTATTAGCAGGATCAAGAGCTTTGGCGTTCCTTTAACTTTTATTTCAACTTCATTGGTACTATTATAGCTATCTGTGCAGTTGTAAAACACTTGTTTTTGTTGTATGTGTGTGTGTGTCTGGCTAGGTATAAACTGGCAGGTGCGTCCATTGCCACTCTCAGAACGTACCCAAAGTCTTACAGGATCTCGTTTTAACACCTCCCTGACCAATCTACTCATACTGAGAGGGAAAGATGTGTTCAGTGCAGAGACAGGTTTTACCACACATTGCTTTAAAATAAAGTATGAATCCCTCTGTTCCAAGAGTTAATGTGAAAAAATTCCACTCCACTAGGTGACTTTGGGGATGCAGCCCTTTACAGCTCATGGTTGCCACCAAAAGACGCATTCAGCTTGTGGAAATGTCCCGTGACATTTAATAAATATGAAAAGACAGCTACACTAGTCAGCAACAGTCAAGCTCTGTTGGAACCGTTGGACAACATGGTGAGAAAAGCCTGGAATATGTTTGCTGCAAGGTGAGCTGTTCATTTATTTATTAGTTATTTTTACACATTTCTGGAAGATCGGAAACATGTTCATTAGCCATAAGAGATCTAGAGAGATTTTGTGCCATTTTTTTCTCCTTTCAAACTATATTGACTTGTTTAATAAATATAGGTCACATTTGTAACAAGATATTCTTTTTTTTTATATTAGTCATCTCTTTTACTAAAATTAGGCTAAAGTTAAAAAGCTACACAAAACACGACAGTTGTTCCTAATGTGAAAAACGGTGAAAATGCCAATAAAAGTGTGGCATCAAAAATCGCATTTTCACTGTTCAATTGTCGGGGGTGGGGGGCGTGAGAAGCAGGGAGTACTTTCAATGTTAGTGTAAACCTGCCAACATTCCATTCCATTCCATTTTCTTCCGCTTGTCCGGGTCGCAGGGGCAGCAGTCTCAGTAGGGAAGTCCAGACTTCCTGGTCTCCGGCGACCTCTTCCAGTTCTACCGGGAGGACACCAAGACGTTCCCAGGCCAGCTGTGAGACATAGTCCCTCCAGTGTGTCCTAGGTCTTCCCCGGGGCCTTCTCCCGGCTGGGCATGCCTGAAACACCTCACCAGGGAGGTGCCCGGGTGGCATCCAGACTAGATGCCTGAGCCACCTCAACTGGCTCCTCTCGATGTGAAGGAGCAGCGGCTCTACTCTGAGCTCCTCCCGGATGGCCGAGCTCCTCACCCTATCTCCTAGGGTGAGTCCAGCCACCCTACGAAGGAAACTCATTTCCGCCGCTTGTATCCGCGATCTCATTCTTTCGGTCATGACCCATAACTCATGACCATAGGTGAGGGTGGGAACGTAGATCGATCGGTAAACAGAGAGCTTTGCCTTCCGGCTCAGCTCTCTCTTCACCACGACGGTCCGGTACAGCGACCGCATTACTGCAGATGCTGCACCGATCCGTCTGTCGATCTCACGCTCCAACCTTCCCTCACTCGTGAACAAGAACCCGAGATACTTGAACTCCTCCACCTGAGGCAAGACCTCACTCCCAACCCGGAGGGTACAGTCCACCCGTTTCCGACTGAGAACCATGGCCTCGGATTTGGAGGTGCTGAGTCTCATCCCAGAAGCTTCACACTCAGCTGCAAACCGCTCCAGTAAACGCTGAAGGTCACAGCCTGATGAGGCCATAAGGACCACATCGTCTGCAAATAGCAGAGACGAGATCCTAAGGTCACCAAGCTGGACTCCCTCAACACCTTGACTGCGCCTAGAAATTCTGTCCATGAAGATTATGAACAGAATCGGTGACAAAGGGCAGCCTTGGCGGAGGCCAACGTTCACCGGAAACAAGCT
>QODF01000028.1:107828-236151 GCA_024372805.1 Oostethus manadensis | reverse complement strand
CCCTTGCAAGGGTGTAGAGCTGGTCCAGTGTTCCGCGACCGGGACGAAAACCACATTGCAACTCCTGTAACCGAGGTTCGACTAACGGTTGTGCCCTTCTCTCCAGCACCCTGTAGTAGACTTTCCCAGGGAGGCTGAGGAGTGTGATCCCCCTATAGTTGGAACACACCCTCCGGTCACCCTTTTTAAAAATGGGGACCACCACCCCGGTCTGCCAGTCCAGAGGTAGTGTTCCCGACTTCCATGCAATGTTGTAGAGGCGTGTCAACCAAGACAGTCCCCCAACATCCACCTGCCAACATGTCCAAATTTATCTATACAACATGCAATTTGACTCTTGAATACACTTTTATGCTTCACAGCTCGAATTAATGTGAATACATTTCTGTCCCCACCACATGGCACTACTTTTTTCCATGCAAAGCATTCAGCAAAAATTCACACGTTTTACTGTATTCTGCAAAATGTGCTTTGCTACTGAAATATTTAATGTGTTGCTAATGATGTGTATGTACACTTTTAGTGGGGCTGTGCAAACACACTGCCCTGAGGATTAAACTGTCCAAATATAGTCTTAAAATATAGTTTCAGATTGAGGTATTTTTACAATTATTATTTAATAATTTGCAAACATGTTTTGAAAGTTTTTTTGTCATTAGGAATGCATGTTTTTTTTTTCTACAGACATCATAGATACAATTACTATGAAAATCTATGTTGCTGCATACCACAGACCTATAATATATATATCTTTTTCTGCTGGATTTTAACTGGCAAAAACCCCTCAAAATCAAATTAATATTTGGTATACGCTTGAGCAAAATTTTGATAATTTTGCACTATTGAATGTTAAGGAGGTTCTAAGTAGAGCTAAATGCAAAATGTCTCATTTGGGAATGAGACAAAAAAAATCGAGTGAGCCATTTATTGCAAACAACCGCTGAAATGAAATCGGCGTTTAATCAGCTGATCAAAAGTTTAAACCCACGGCGTTTAAAAGCCAAAATCTTGGCAAAAATGCGGATTCAGTGTCATTTTTGTCATTTATTCACGTTGTCATGATCTCTAGATGCAAAGGCAAAAACGCTTTCTCTCTTTGAATGTGATCGGATTGTTGCTGCATAAGTGAGGCCTGTCATTTTCAAGGTGAAAAGAATGGCGCAGCTACTCATCAATGAGTCCTATTTTAAAAACATTTTATATCAGTCTTAGGGTTGTTTTTTATACCATTGGTACTTTTGATTGCTGATTAACAGTTTAATGGTTTGCAATAAATTACTGACTCAACATTTATGTGGAACCTCCTCGTAATCCATCAGTGCAAAATCTAAATTCTTGTAATTTTTCAACTTAAAACCCTTAATATTTTGATCAAGTGTTTATACACTGCTCAAAAAAATTAAGAGTAAAACTTTGACACAGTGGCATAGTTGCCTGTTTCTGATTGTTTGGTCAGAAACATTCACACCAGTGGCCTGCTGGAGATCATTTTGTAGGGTTCTGGCAGTGCTCATCCTGTTCCTCCTTGCACAAAGGAGCAGATACTGACCCTGCTGAGGGTTTAAAGACCTTGTTGCCCCTCTGATGCACCTGTTGTTTTCATTAACAACAAAGCAGCTGAAACTGATTAACAACCCCCTCTGCTACTTAACTGACCAGATCAATATCCCAGAAGTTTGACTGTTACTATACTCCGATTAAAAAGTGTTCCTCTAATTTTTTTGAGCAGTGTATTTCAGGCTGCAGTCGTTTTAAAGTAAAACAAATGTGGAATATATTTTTAGAGCATCTTTTTGAATTTTTTGTCATTGGATCAAATGCGTGAGGCTAGGGTATCTTAAAGTATTTTTTGTCTTTTTTTCTGTAGAGCTTACATCCATCAGTACTCAAAGTATGGCGTCTCAGAAGAAGAGTTCCTCGACGGCTTCGCGTTTGTAGAGCAAATTATATCCAGCTACAGCCAGCTGGGCTGGAATGGACAAAAGTGACTGGTAGTGCTTTCTTGAAGCAGACATGTCAACCATGCAGTCATTAGACATTCAATAGATGCAAACACTGTACTTGACTTTTACATCATTAATAAATCCATTGCTCAAACCACAAGTGGTGCAGACTTTGATGATAAAGGAACTTCACTTCGTATGTATTTATTTAAATACATTTATTTGTGGTAATGGTTAAACAGATGTATCACTCCAAGCAAGGACTTTGGCTGAGAATCCACAACTTCAGTCAGCTTACAGACCACTGTTGCCATGCAGACTTAATAGCCAACACCAGTCTGATAAGCTAGCTCAGGAGGTGGCTAACTGGTGCCCAGGTGCAGGAAACCAGAGAGGAGCCATCACATTGCAATAACCACGATGGATACAATTTGCTGTATGGTTGCCACTGTGTTGTGCACTTACCTGAAAGATGATCAGTTCTGCAAGGACCCTATACATTTACAATCAAACCAATGAGAGACTCCAACTTGGATACCATAATTTACACGTTTTATGTATGATCCAATCCAAAGGTCCAAACTAATATTAGATCATAGAAATGAGACTATTTGTACAGTGTCACTACAAACAATGTTACTCCTTGTTGGATTTAAGGTAAATCCTGCTCACCTATTGTTAGAATAGAAATACACTTATGCATAATGTCCATGACTAAGATATCTACACAATGTTCAAACCAACACATTTTACATTGATATTGCTTTTTCCTTTTTTCCCAGGAGCCAAAAAACACAAAGTGATCTTAATGTAGGTCAAAAACAAGCCCTGAAATGCGAGTGAGAGCATCTCTAAGCAGATATCCCGGCAGCACAATGTACAAACAAAATCAAAAGTCATTAATACATAATGTTACAAAATTAAATATGAAGTCGACAATTGTTTTCATGAGAGATATTCCCCTGCTTTGAGTAAGGCATAGTGTCTGGTAGGCGGTGCACGTGTAGGGCAGACACTGCCTGACTGCTGCTTCACTTTGAGATCACAAAATGGAATTATTGGAAAGTAAGACCATTGAATCAGAAGGAGAGGCTCTCTGTACACACTGAGATTTTTTTAGATATTATAATATTTTGTGGTTATATTTTTTTTATAGTTCACATTTTCACACACACGCACATACAGAGGGGGGACAGTCTGGTTTTGAATAGTCAACCTCTGAGCATGGACGTGAAAATGGCAAGGTTTGTTTTTAAGTGAGTTGACGCGGAGTGAGCGGCCACAGCAATCACTTCCTGGATGTTTGTAGCGCTTCCTCTCAAATTCACTTTGTCTTCTCCGAAGAGTGTCTCTGCTGCTGTAGCCGCTTGGCGTAGGTCTGAGCCATCGAGTGGACGATGGAGATGACAAAGTAGCAGACCATGACCAGCACCAGTTTCTCAAACAGCCAAGAAAGCCAATTGTCATCCTGGAAAGTCAGAGTGGCCATAGACGGCTATTGTTATTGGTGACATCATGATTTTTATTGCTATTGGTGACTTGCAGATAAAGTTTACAACAGTAAAATATGAATCCAAAGCTTACATTTACAACAAATAAATAGTATTGATGTATCATCACTTCCTGAACCGCTGCACACAAAAGGGTTAAAATGTGTCAAAATGTTAAGCTACTGTGTTTCCAACAAAATATCCACTCAAACTTTGCTGTGTTTAGCTGAATCACTACAAAATGTGGGGGACTGACAAGCAGATGTCAGTCAAATTTGAGCGAGATTGGTTGAAAGTATGGCTGCCATCAAGCAGGATCACGGGTCGGATTTAGCAAGTAATTGTCCAGAAATCACTGACCATTGTCTAATCATTATAAAACTTTGAGGATATCTTGTTTACTAGTGTGTCTTCCAAAGAATTTTGAACACAACCCATTGGGGCCCCTACAAATGTTACTGACTGTCCAGTTAATTCCAGAAGTATTCCAAAGTATTGCACAGTGACAGTTTTTATGCTTTAAAAAAACACCACAATCAAGTTCAACTAAAACAATTAAAATGTAACTGAAGTACAGAGTATCAGCTTTAATTTAAGAGGTGACACAATTGTTGTAAGCCATATACAGTATTACATCAACTGCTTTTTAGGATATCTGAAATGACCTTTTCTACCTGCTGATCCTTTACAAGGCCTTTGTCACTTTTCTCTTCAGCAAGTGAAAAGACCAATAAATACCATTGAGCCCCTTCAAGTGAGGCTAAAGTGGCTATAATTCCTAAATGATGAACACCATATTCTCTAAACTTGTACCACGTCTTGATTTGTATTATTTTAAATCCACCGTTAAGGCAAAAATCATAAAAACTCTTATCACTATCTAAACTCTGTTGCAAACTGTACACTGGAAGTCAGGGGTCAAGTTTGCCATCTAAATGTCATGCCCAGCAGCAGAATTAAAATATAAAGCTTGTATTGACCAAATAAAAAGGTTGTCCTTACTGATTGTTCCCTTCCTTCACCATGATGCAGCTTGTTTCTTTGTGCTTCCAAGTAATGACTGAAGGGCTTCTGGAGGGATGGTCCTACTTTGGGTACAGACCTGGCAAAGAGAACAGAAAAACAAAAAATGCATTAGAATTTTATACTTACCCTTGTCAAAAAGCTTCAGAGTCTGAATAAAATAAGTTCTCTATATCAAGCAAAGATCCTCAGAGCGACCATCCTGCATGTGAACCCAGCAGCAGGAGGAGAGAGGACTGAAGCTCTCGGACCTCAGTCCTCCTTTTATGCTCCTTAGCTCTCCACAGGCAATTGTGTCAGCCCCTTCAACCGGGAAGTGACTCGAGATGATGTCATCACCCTTACTACCATCTGGGTGCTAAGACGTCTAATCGGGGTGTACTTGCATCCTTATTAGGAAAGGTGGACAAGCACTTGGGAGGGATTGGACAATCACAATGGTCTCATAATTACTTAAAATGTACTTTATTATTGTACTTCATATTAGTAATACTGCTTATACTTCAAATACTGACACATACTGACTGGAGCTTCAGTTTAGTTGGGCCTGATAAGGAGAAAAAGATGCTTAGACTTGACTAAGCACAACTTGACACAAAACAAACACCAATGACTGCTTATTTCATTTGGAAGCTGACTCGTTCTTATCTCCCAGTGTTGCCACGCAAGCACGAATGAAGACCAAGACAGGCCACGCATCATGGCGAGTCACCAGAGGCTATCAGACGGTCACAGAAAAAAGCCTTAAATTTGGCTACACTAATTAAGTCATGAATTTGAAAAAATAAAATAAAAAATGATGAGTTCTAAATGCCATCACAGTGGATGATAAGAGATTTTATACCATTGTTTTAATGTTATGTTATTATTTTTAAATATTTAAAACAGCTTTGTATAATTCTTCATTTTTAACAATAATTTTTAGACTTGACAAATTTGTAATGACTATACATTTATATATGTATCC
The DNA here is from genome assembly GCA_024372805.1 of Oostethus manadensis. Lineage (NCBI taxonomy): Eukaryota > Metazoa > Chordata > Actinopteri > Syngnathiformes > Syngnathidae > Oostethus > Oostethus manadensis. Next base: position 230,728 of record QODF01000028.1, on the reverse strand, counting down.
CTGATAAAGTAGTGGTATAAATCTTTCAAAAACGTGTAAAGCAAAATAAATAAATAAATTAAACCAATCAATTGCTCATCTTGTTTCTCCACAGAAAATAACTAAAAACATGAATATTGGAAAACAAATGTTTCTGTTCAGAAATCTAAGTAAATAATTTGACATCAAGAAATAATGTGTGTCAATATTTGTTTCAGGGTTCTTTTTCTAGTACAGTCAATTTGTAAATTCCTGGGTAACAATAATAACCTTTCCAAATATAATTTCAATTTAAGAGCGTCTACATACTAGTGTATTACTAATTATATAAAATGACTTAGGCAATTGCCAGTACTGTTAATTTAGGGAATCAGTTGCCTTAACCTGATACTGAGTCATGGTTTAATAAATTTGTTATACTGTATTACTAGGCACATATACATTATTGTGACATAAAATGATGGAATTTCACTAAAATGGGTCCTTGGCTAGTAAACACTACTGTATTGTGCATTCACGTTTTGGGGGAAAAAAAATTCTTTGGAAGCAGGAAAACGGCACATGATGTATTACCAAGCAAAAAAACAAAAAAAAAGATTTCACTTTGTCTTTGCAATTCTTCAGAAATGCAACCATATGAAATTGAAGGAGTGTGAGGAATTGGGAATTGTGCATGTAATTTCCAAGGGTGTGGAGTTAAAAAATATATCAACAACATTTATATATTTAATACATTTAGCGCAGTAACTGGAAGGCTAGTAATGTTAGTTATTAAATAGAAACTAAATATACATATATTATACTATTTGTAATTATACTGCTAATTATTTACACTAATTCATATAGTACTAATTTACATAATTCATTAATACATTCATTTTCTATACCGCTTATCCTCATAATTATACTAGTTATTTGCATAGTCATGTCACATGTAATTTTATGTCTGCATATTAGGTGGAAAAAACAGATTTTGACTACTTTATGATGTATTCGTGTGTTAATATCAACACAAACATACCCAAAAAATAAGAAAGTCTGCTGATAAATTAAGACATTTTGAGAACTAGAGGCACAAAAAAGACTAGTAAGTGTTTCATTCCTCAATTGTAACCATACAGTTAAACAAGTAACATAAAAAAAATCTTTTCAGGCGGTTTTAATTATTTAAGTCTAGAATCAAGTTTCCCACGTTGCTGAGGAAACTTTGTGAGTCACATCAACATGTCTGAATAGGACCTCACATGCATGACCACCAGTGTTGCCAAGATGTGAATGAGGTTGGTTATAACTTGTCATCGGCCACTATCAGACAAACCGTCTTTCAACTAGAATCAGACCTCAAGAAGCACCTGAATGACTCACACATGAAGACACCTACCCAATGAGGGACACCATTTGCTCCACGATGTGCTTGCTGAAGGTGATGATCACAAACAGCTTCTGTAAAAGGATGAGAGAAAATGATGATAAAAAACACAAGCGTACAATACACAATGTACCCTGAACATACCATGCATGTATTAAAGTTTTATGGCAGCAGACCAAGGCCGATAAACATAAACATTGTATCCCGGAACATCGAAAAGCGGAAATTCACACCAGACCCACCAGTCTCCACTAAGCCACTAATTCCTTAGTTTAAAAGTGACAAGAATTTTGAGCAGCAAGGAGCTTTGAGTGGTTTACAAAGTAAGTGGGGAGGAAAACCACAATATTTTTATTCAGTCATGAAAGTGATCAGCAAGCGGATGACACATGGACCCCCTGGACAATCCCAGACAGGATATGACATGTGATGTCCACTAGGTTCAAAGCACGCACACACACAAAGCCTCAAACTCTTACGAACTTAACGTCCAGTTAAAATGCTCCAGACCCCCTGCAGGGTGACAAGCTTCTTTGTCTGAAAACTCTGATGGTGAGCTCACTGGCTGGTATCACCCCAGGGATGGATTGGTACTGTATATCGCTCAGTGACTCACTCACATACATAAACTTGCTCAGACAAGGTTTATATTAGTCACTTGGGTGAAAGACTGAACAGTTATCTTGTTAATTGGCAGGCTTTTCTGATTTAGGAGATACTAAAGAAGTCCAAAGCCCGAATACGGTTAAGTGGAGACACCGACCTGTATGTGCATCTTGACGATGGCTTTTCCGATGAGCGTCGCCCCAAAGAAGGTCCAGAATGGAACCAAGAAGTGTCCGCAGGTGATGCCCGCCAAATCAAAAAGCGGATTTGGGATCTAAAAGCCCACATAATGATCCATTCTGTAACTGTAATGTTACAAAAAAATCAAAGACTACAGAATAATTTTACCGAGGCACAAGCCAAAATCCCAAAGAATCCCACTTTCTGCACCATGTGTTGCACTCCCAGTTTTGCTCTGGTGACAAAATCCTGCAAGAGGTAACAAGGAAAAGTTAGCCAAAATGAAACATAGGCTGTGAAAGCCTTAGATGTTTCTTTCCAACAGGAAATGTTAAACTAATTTACTGAAATTTTATGATAAAACATGTAAATATAATAGTAAGAATTAGATTTTTTTTAATAGATAGTCAAATGAAAACCACTTGAAATCTAGGCTAAATTATTTATTGATTCATATTGTATTATTAATTACAGTAATAATTACAAAGTCTAAGTACAAACTCATACATTTATAAAAGTATCTAAAATAATAATGTGGAGGGGGGAGTAAAAACATTTTTCTTTTTTAAAAATGATGTGGAAAATGTATAGTTCATTTTATAATGACACAAAAAATACAATTAAAAAAATTTGTAAAACAACAAATATTTGTCATCATTTAAATGTTTCAAAGCATTAGGGTCAAACTGAGTTAGCCACGTATTTTTAGGATTCAGATTTTATGTTATTGTATTGATGATTGCGCAGGCACATATTTTCTTGGCTTCTTTATTCATGTTTATTGGAAAACCATGTGTCAATTGTGCGTTTTTTTGGTCTTGAGTAGAATACAAATCTTAGTGTTTTAGTTAAAATGTTAAATTACATTTAAATACAATATTCATTAGTAAAAAAAAAAACTTTCAAATACAACCAAACTTTTATGCCCTGATTTTTTTTAAAACAACTTAGATTATATTATATTATTTTTTCCTTTTGCTGTATATAACAGAACGTTCACTTTTTTATTTAATGTAGCATTGACACAGTTTCTGTGCACCTTAACGACTTCACTAATCCAACGTTAATGTCACATTAAAACCCAAAATGATCACAGCACCATCACCGTACTGGGTGGAAATTGTGTTTGTGTGTTTTAATGTCATTGTACAGAATGTGTGAATACAGAACACATCAGATGTCGGTTTATTTGGGTCCATTCAGCTGAGAACCAACAAAGCAAGATCAGGTAATGGAGAGTGTGACAATGCAAACCAGGTTTCTCCGATTTCTCTCCTGCTGACTCAGCATCTGATCTCAGCAGTGTCCAGTCATGTAAACCTAGTTCCTGACAGAACTGTCTGTCATTCAAATTAGAGGCCCGTAAAAAAAAAAAAAGAGTGAGGGAGGGAAGGATGCAGACAGCACAAAGCCCGAGGGATGATTAAAGGGGGAGCAGAGCTCAGGGTGACTCACGCGCACACACAAGGATTTACTGGAAGTGTGAGGTGGGAGGGGTTTCCCTCAAGTCACATGGCATTTGGGACCAATGACTGGACAATAGTTTCATGTCCAGTGGGCATTCGGAAGATTAGCGACTACCCATTTACATGGATTCTTCGCACAACAACAATTGTTGCTGAGTGAGCAAATTCGATATGTTAAAGAGGAAACGGATATGATGACTATCAATTAACCAAAATAATTGATTAAAAATTAGGACAAAAATAATAAAAATGGCAGTTGAAGAAAACATTAAGTGACACTATTTGAGCGGACTATAATTTTATCTTTCTTCCTGAGCCCAACCAAACAACCAGCGCTGTTTTAAAAAAAAATAAAATATTTTCGTTATGAAAGGAGTAGCAGCATGACATGCATTGTTCAAACTACTCCAGTGCCGTGTATACCAAGGATAAACCCAACAACTTCAAAGCATGCCTATCCACTCACTAATCATGTGATGTCAGTCAAGTATTCTCAGCCAAGACCGCTCCCACCCTACTTTCCTGCAGATTTAGGCAAATTTATGTTCAAATCAAGCTACGTGCTCAAAAGCACATCGACCAGCCTCAGAATGGAATTTATTAAGTTATTCAAAATGTTATTAGGATGGACCCCATGAGATGGATAATTTTATTTTTAAGTAGGTCCCACAATAACATACAGCCGAATGCAGAAATGTGTGTGTAATATGAAGGGGAAATAAATGTGTGTGTGTGTGTGTGTGTGTTTCTTTTCCATCCACAAAAATATCAAAGTACATCAACAAGCAAATGATGACAACATATTACCAACGCCATAAAAATAATACTTACAAAAAAAGTAAAGATAGATACCTACACTTATTTTAATATTATCTGTATTTTATTTGTAACTCAATTACAATTAATTTATAACTCTTTTTGAAATGCATTTTTCTGGAATTTTTTTTGTCATTGTTGTCTCTCAGTGTTCAAATAAACCTACCATTGAAATTATAGACTGATCATTTCTTTGTTAGTGGGCAAACTTACTAAATCAGCTGGGGTGCAAATAGTTTTTTTCCCTCACTGTATATTTCAGTCAACAGTCAACATAAAATCAGCCAGTGGAGTTGAATGTGTCACTCTGACCTGTGCACTCTCAGCTTGCTCCAGCATCTCCTCAAACTCCTCATAGTCTTCATCTTCAGGATCAGCCCCTGACTGACGTGCTGCTCTGGCCATAAAATATGGAGGCAGTTCTCCGATGGCAGTGCCTGCACCCTAAATGCACATGCAAACATTTCTTTGATTATGACCTAAGCAAATGCTTTCTGAAAAAACGTGCACTTAAAAGTGTTACTGGGAAAAAGGTGAGCTGTGTTCAGGTAGAAATGTTGGAATAATTGCCTGCTTGTCATACAGTGACCTGGCAAACATTTTATTTTTCACTGTTTTTGGTAACTGGAATAACAACACATTCCACCTACCCACATGCAGGCCTCCAGGCGGACCTTTGACATTATGGAGAACAGCGAGACGCTTCCCTCCTCCCCAACAAGTTGAGGACACACAATCTGGTCTGGGTACGGAGGCTCTGGGAAATCTGTTGAGCTACACTCATACGCTGCCAATGTCACTGATGCTATATGAGGACCCTAAGAGAGCAAAGAGAAACAACACTGTGAGAAACATGTCAACCTATTACATTCCATTCCAACACAAGATGAATCTTTAAATTAATGTTGAAGTTGCAATGACATACTGAAAATCACATCAACTCAAGTACAATCTAAGAGAAGTGGGATTGAGTTAGATATATTGTCACATAAACCAGAAAGTGGTGCCTAACAACTTCTCAAGGAAGTTTTTCTTCTTGTCATCCACTCACACACAGCATTTACCTGGAGACAGGCAGCCACAAAGACCCTCACGAGAAAATTGGCTGAAGGGAAAGTTGGGGAAAGTTATGATGCTAAATTTAAGTTAAGGGTGATCGATGAAGAAAACGTCAAATCTCCTTTTTAATTGCATGTCACAAGGCTGACACATACAGCTTATGATTGCACCAAGCAGTAAAGTTTGGTACACATCTTTCAGCGTGCCCACCCTGCTGTAACAACAGAGAATTCTGTCAAGCTGGAATGTGAAGATAAAAAAAGCTACAAAAAAAGCACAGATTAGGATGGAGAGAGGATTTGAAATAGTTTGCGCTGGTAATTAAGGGATAATGTCAGCACGCTGCACTGTACTGTGTTACGTTTATCTTCATCTGTGGCCATGTCACAAGCACTAACATTCACACCTGTAGAAAATTAGAAAAATCTGCCTTTCAGATGGATGGCTTGTGAATAGGGCATTGTGAAGCCATACAAGAGTATTTCTATTACGTTTACAACCCATTTGTGGTTTAACTCTCCAGGATCACCTCCTCACAGGTAAGTGGCTGAGTCACAAGGTATCTGACAGTTTAGCACGTCATCAGTAATGGCTGTATTGTTCTGTTGTTCGCCACCTGGCCTCAATAAGCACACCTGTAGCCACACCACGGCAACTCCATTATACTATACTTCCTTCAAGTACGAATAGTGCAAGATTGTGGAGTGGTATACAGTACTCACATCACAAAAGAGTTGTCTTTAATTGACTTCTCACAAGTGCTCTGCAACTAATCCACTAGCAAGTCAGCAAATTTGCTACCAAAATATTTTGATGGAATAAGATGGCTAACAAAAAAGCACATATGTACTTAATAAACTCACCAATAGTTTTGAAGCTATTGAGGCTAAAAGTGATAGGCCATGGTGACTAATGGGGGTTTTGCTGTCTTAGGAACTAAGCCTGTTTCAAATTATACAATACAGTGCAAGTTATAGGCCACCATTACATTGGGTGTTTTAGCAATACTTTTATGACCACGTAACTACAATATGACCTAGTATAATGCAGACCTGCACTAAAGCTGAAAAAAGGACTGTGTAGTGTATTTGTGTTTGTCTGTCCATCTGTTTGCTCCACAGTTAGAAAGGTACTTCATGGTTCAAGGAAGACGACAAACAGGCGGGGGTGCCATTGGGATTCTGGATGGTGGACTGTTCCTTTGATGCCCAAGTGACTCAAACTGTAATAATACATTTCCTTTAGGGGTGTCACGAGAAACCCAACTCAAGAGACAAGACAATGCATGAGATTGGGTCCACGGAAGCAAGAAGAGATTTTAATAGGTACAATGGAAAAAATGGCTGCACAAAGAGACACAAAACAATGCAATTTGAAATGTTTATTGTCCCAAAAATTGACACAAAAATACCCACGACCCTAATGAGAATAAGTGGCATAGAAAATGAATGAATGAATATATATTTGTCAACATTTTTTGAGACAAATAAACTATTGTTATGATAGTATCATTATAATGCAATATTTCCTTTAATATATCATCTTTCACTCTGTAGAGTTGCAGAATTGCCATTTGAGACATGTAATTTCTTACAGGCATTTCTCAAAATGCTGGCTTTTCAACAGGTATGTCAGCATTAATATTTCCAGCCTGTAGTTGATTAATGCCACCTCACTGTTTTTATCTACTTGTCTTTGTGTATTCACATCAGGGCTGTCCAGCGGCCTTTTGATATGTCCTGTATATTTTTAAAAAAACAACAATTTATAATAATAAAAACAACCCATAGTATATATATTTAAGGACAATTATTTGTTAGACAACTTATTAGTATCAACATTTTACCTTTTTCTAGTTATAATATGCCTTTATGCTCTATTTTTTTTGTTTCTTTTATTTCTGCCATGAGTCACGTTGGGCCATACTTTGGACACACATGCATGTTTTGTCAAGAGGGCAAGGCAGCGTTGGAGGAGTGTGCCCAAGCTTTGCCTTCTTGGCTCTGTCACTGGTCAGAGGTTGGGTTGCATTATGGGGTTGCATACTATTTATGCAGCTTTCAGATTTGCATTGCATGGCAGTACGAAGGCTGAGCTTGACTCCTGCTCCCTTGCGCAGCAGATACTTCACCTTCATTGACTGCTTGTATTTAATGACAGAATAAATGCACAACGCAAGAAAAACTTCCTGTCTCACTTTTACCACAGGGTGGGAGCGGTCTGCACAGTACTATTATGTAATGCAAGACACCTAATTGTTAATACAGCGCATTACTTTCATTTCTGCTACTAACTTGAAGCATTACTACGGCGGCAGCTGTTCAAAAATGGAAAATGTGAAAAAATAACCACAGGTCACTCGACACTGATGCTAAGGACACAAAGAGAGGTTGCATTGCAAAATTAATCGTGTACATCAGTGCTTCCCAAACTTTTTACAGATGCAAAACCCTTCTGACATTTGACCGGAGGCCATGTACCCCCTATTCATGCACTCTAAAGCATGCACCTTTTTAAAAATATATATCTTAATTAACTTTAAATATTGTTATAAATTAATTTTATAATAATCCCGTCAAAAATGTGTAATTTACATAGTCACATTTTGCTGTTTCACATGAGCGTTGACCTATGGATTATAAATATTGAAGTAATTATCCTACATCTAATGGGAGGCTAGGTTTGTTCCGTACTGGTGGTGAAACCTTCCTCACAGCCAGATGTGAGAGCAAATTAGGTCACCTTGTCCAGATGAATCACCCAGCCACTAACATATATGTTGATGTTTTTAGATATTGTGTAAAACAATGAAGAGGAACTATGGCGATGGAAATAGCTGAATCATGTGACCAGCATAAGCACAAATTACCATGACAAGTCATTGCCTTGCCATCTGTTTGCATCCAAGGATTTCTCATCTTTGCCACAACCAGTAAAAACACCACCACTCCTACGTAAGGCTTATTCACAGGGGTAGGGGGGCGCAGCAAACTGTCTGGCGTGAGAAGCAGGGAGTACTTTCAATGTTAGTGTAAACCTCCCAACATGTCCAACATGTCATACTAGACTTGCAATTTGACTCTTGAATACAGTTATATGCTTCACAGCTTTACAATTTGTTGCATTTTCAAGTTCGGTTTGTACAGTACAGATAAATGTATAGATATTATGAGTTTCTGTCCCGTGGGGGGACATGACGAAACTTAACTCAGAACTACTGAGCTAGACAAAGAGTTGAGTACATCAGCCTTCATAATAATGACATGACCTTCAGGAACAATGTCATGCTTTTAGGAAATGTTCCATTTTTGTCTAGGAGAAGCAAATTTCTGCAGAGCAACAATCCACCTTTAAAAGCATATATAAGTTGCTTTCAGTGGGGCATATACCAAGGCCAAATAGATCACAACTCTGTTCTGAACATGCATTTTCGAATAAAATTGATTACACACAACAAGGGTGTTATTAACAGCGTTGGTTGCGAGTGGACAAAAAGACCTGAAAAGTAACTTACTGACTTTACTATCACGGCAACATCTGCTCAAAAATGCATTTTGGCCAAGTTTTTTGGTCCAGCCAAACAGATGCTGGTTAATAATGTAACTTATTACAGCACAATCCCACATTCGAAAGATTCACACTGCTTTCTTTATCAGTAAAAATATATGTCATATTCTTTCCATTCCTTCTGTTTTGGACAGGTTATGAACGTGAATGTCCAGTGAGGGAAAAAACTATTTGAACCCCGGCTGATTTTCTAAGTTTGCCCACTAACAAAGAAATGATCAGTCTGTAATTTCAATGGTAGGTTTATTTGAACACTGAGAGACAACAATGACAAAAAAAAATCCAGAAAATGCGTTTCAAAAAGAGTTATAAATTAATTTGCATTTCCATGAAGGAAATAAATATTTGATCCTTTTGAAAAATGTGCTTCAGTAATTGGTGGCAAAATCTTTGTTGACAATCACAGAGGTCAGCCGTTTCTTGTAGTTGGCCACAAGGTTTGCACACATCTCAGGGGGGATTTTGGCCCACTCTTCTTTGCAGATCCTCTCCAAGTCATTAATGTTTCGTGGCTGATGTTTGGCAACTCGAACCTTCAGCTCCCTCCGCAGATTTTCTATGGGATTAAGGTCTGGAGACTGACTAGGCCACTCCATGACCTTAATATGCTTCTTCTTGAGCCAATCTTTTGTTGCCTTGGCCGTGTGTTTTGGATCATTATCACGCTGGAATACCCAACCACGACCCATTTTCAATGCCCGGACTGAGGGAAGAAGGTGCATGGCCCCATCCATCCTCCCTTTGATGCGGTGTAAATTGTCCTGTCCCCTTGGCAGAAAATCACCCCCAAAGCATGATGTTTCCACCTCCATATTTGACAGTGGGGACGGTGTTTTTGGAGACATAAGCAGCATTCCTCCTCCTCCAAACACGGCGAGTTGAGTTGATGCCAAAGAGCTCAATTTTGGTCTCATCTGACCACAACACTTTCACCCAGTCTTCCTCTGAATCAGTCAGATGTTCAGTGGCAAACTTCCAACGGGCCTGTAGATGGAATTTCTTGAGCAGGGTGACCTTGCGGGCACAGCAGGATTTTAGTCCTTCACGGCGTAGTTTGTTACCAACTGTTTTTGTGGTGACTATGGTCCCAGCTGCCTTGAGATCATTGACAAGTTCCTCCCGAGTGGTTCTGGGCTGATTCCTCACCGTTCTCATTATCATTGAAACTCCACGAGGTGAGATCTTGTATGGAGCTCCAGACCGAGGGAGATTGGCAGTTAATTTATGTTTCTTCCATTTGCGAATAATTGCACCAACTGTTTTCACCAAATGGCGATGGTCTTGTAGCCCATTTCAGCCTTGTGTAGGCCCACAATCTTGACCCTGACATCCTTGGAAAGATTTTTGGTCTTGGCCATGGTGCAGAGTATGGCATCTGAATTGATTGATTGCTTCTGTGGACAGGTCTCTTTTATACAGGTAACACACTGAGAGGGCTGCCAATGTCAGCTTGTTACCTCTAAAAGATCCAACTGGGAGCTAAAAATCTTGCTGATGGATAGGGATCAAATACTTATTTCCTTCATAGAAAGGCAAATTAATTTATAACTCTTTTTGAAACGCATTTTTCTGGATTTTTTTGTCATTGTTGTCTCTCAGTGTTCAAATAAACCTACCATTGAAATTATAGACTGATCATTTCTTTGTTACTGGGCAAACTTACAAAATCAGCTGGGGTTTAGATAGTTTTTTCCCCTCACTGTATATTATTGACAAAATGTTGATGCTGAGTGTTTAGTATCTCACCAGATATAGCAGAAAGGTGTGCAGACCGGTCCCAAGGCCAACAGAAGACAGGATACCTAGACCTACCCAATACGCGCACCACAGAAACCTCTTCTCAAGGTACCGGACATACTGAATTGTAAAAGATAAAACAAAAAACACTTTTAGTCAGGTTGTTTTATTAATTTCAACAATTTCCTTTTTCTTTTAATAAAAGTATCAATTTAAATTGAATAAAAGTTAAAGGTACACTCGCCCCTCGCTGCATAGCGGTTCAAATATCGCTCCTCACTCTTTGGCGGTTTTGAATTAATTACTTAATTAATGACTGCTCTTTTGTGGTTGACTATGCACTATTATTAGTCAAACTATTGAAAGACAAGATACATGTAACATTTTACACGCAAACTGCATGAGCCTGGCACCTGGCACGTCCAACATGACATATTCTGTGTGTAAGTGGTACATTTTTGGCTTCTTACTATTGTCCTCTTTCACCCCACTTGAAACGCTTCATTAAGTTTAAAATAAATACTTTCAATGCTAACTAGTTAGCACAGTGGCACGCTAACTAGCATGCTAACTCACTGCATGAAACAGCCATGCAGGTTTTCTATGTTCTAAATTTTGAAAATACTCCATTTATTAATTATTCAAACTTTGTGGTAATTCACTTATTCCATTTATTAATATTGAATCCTACTTTGTGGAAATTCACTTATCGTGGTTGAGCCTGGAACCAATTAACTGAGATAAATAAGGGTTGAGAGTAACTAAATTTAAGGGGGCACTTCTTAAGTCTGCAGTTCTGGAACACTGGTCAATATCTGATTGTTTAGATTTAAGATATGTAATTATAAAACCATTGTTAACTCGCGCAATGTTTAAGTAACAACTTTAACATTTCATAACAATAAAGCTGGGCCGCACAATGGTCAAGTGGGTAGCACATTGGCCTCACAGTCAGGAGGTTCAGGGTTTGAATCTCCGCTGGGCATCTCTGTGTGGAGTTTGCATGTTCTCCCTGTGCGTGCGTGGGTTTTCTCCGGGTACTCCGGTTTCCTCCCACATTCCAAAAACATGCATGTTAAGTTAATTGGCGACTCTTAATTGACCATTAGAGTGTGAACGTGAGTGTGAATGTTTGTTTGTCTATATGTGCCCTGTGATTGACTGGCACCTCTCGCCCAAAGCAAGCTGGGATAGGCTCCAGCATACCCGCAACCCTAATGAGGATAAGCGGCATAGAAAATGAATGAATGAATTAACAATAAAGCTAACCATGGTTAATAGTTAACCATAATAGTTAACCATGGTTAATACTAAACATAAAAACCCTTAACTTTCATGACATGGCAATGTCACAGAAGTGTAAAAGGACAGTAACCACTGGAAAAGTAAAACACGATTAACAACAAGCAAAGACGCATACAAATTTAAAGTGAAATTGGGGTCTTGAAAGTTTGTTTACTTGACTTCTATTTTCTTGTTATTGTTCTCTTAAAACTAAGTCTTACAAAAAGTCTTGTTTTGAGAGGTTTGCCAAGGTCATGGTGACTCAAGCTGTGTAGTTTGCAATTTTGGACGCATATTTTTCCAATGTTCAGTGAATTTTCAAAATTGTACAACTTTAGGGGCATTTGACTTCAGAAGTTCATTTGAGGTAAATACTGTATCTCCCCTCATTATAAGGCAGATCAAAATAAATATGAATCAAATTCATTTTGTTGACTGTCTCATTATTAGAAATGTGAGTAACTTTGCACAAGTCTATCTAGTCATCTAGTGATCACAGCATAGACTCCAGTGATCAAATGTTCAAAGTTTACTGAAAAACAGCAGACTCAAGGAACTCTTAAAGAGTGATTCATCTGTAATCTTTAAACAGGCTGGTGATATAAGAACTGTGTTGATTATCTCGCTCTCGCTCACACACACTCACTCAAAAGTAGGCCTTACTTTTTGGTGTGGTCCCTCAATAGAATAGCCGACAGAGAAGAGAGAACATAACACCAAAACTAGGAACACAATGCACCGTCGTTGCCATAGCCTAAACAAGAATGGAAAGAAACCAGTTTGGTCTTCTGGTTAGAAAGCTATGCAGCGATGTGTTTAAACAAGAGAAGGAAAGTCAGCAACATGATGTGTGTATAAACAACATGGGTGAACAGCAGAAAACCAGTTTCTCACTTCAGCGTCCACTCTTTTAGCTTGATGAAGAACTCCAGAAAGAAGTAATGGAGTGTGGTAACAGGTCTCCTCCATAACACAAGAGAAAGGCGCTCCTCCTTATCCCTCTGTCGCCTATCTCTTATTATTGAGTCTGCAAAGAAAACACAATTGTGATCACCCTGACATACTGTCAGACTTGTATCTATATAAATTACTACATTCTGTTCAGTCGTTACGGCTGAACTCATACTACAACCACGTTGAAAATCCTGCTCTTTGCTCTGATTCTGTAACAACAAGCTCAAATTGATCTGCTTGCTCACATTATGACTCCTGCAATCAGTCATGCAGATCCAATCAAGTCATAACCATATAACTCTGTGGAAGCAAATACACAATCTTGACTTCCTAGGGGATAGTACTATTAATATTTGTAACATCACCAACCTTTAGATTTGCCATTCTGTTTCTCTTTAGCTCCTGGGCGTCTTTGAGACTTTTCACAGCTGTCTCCATTGGCTGCCATGTCAGTCAACCTTTAGCTCACCCGGCAGTCTGAGTGAAAGAAAACAAATTACAAATCCAAGTTCCAACAAAGCATGAGAGCGTAACGGTATCCGCTAACTACTACTAATAGGGCTCCTTGGCATACATAGACAGCTTACATAGTGTTGACAGCGCGAACACTTATCAGGATGGAGCACGAAATATTGTTGGAACTCTAGCGACTGAAATAACCTTGCTGGTAAAGTAAGGCCGGTCTTCTTTGGGACCATCGCCCCCACATGCTAACCGGTTAGCCAACGTGCTAAGAGAGGTACGTATGAACTCTGTATTCAAATATCTTCTTGAAATGTAAATACGGAACCCTTACTCATGTGGAATAAGAAAAGACAACGCCTATCTTCCCAGCAGACACTATTCGGCCACAAACACACGGTGTTTAAGGTGAGAATGTGCCGTATTTGTTCAAATGAAGTGACAGCCGTACCTATTTCCTGCCTTCTTTACCCGGAAGTAGACGTTTAATGTCAAAATAAAACCTCACATGAGTGTGGTAAGCAGAATTAGGTATGTGTTAATAACGCCAATTGGTATTTTTTGTAGTTGAAATTGAAAGTAAAACATTCAACAAATTGGTATCGCTTGATTTTAACAAATGTTTCATAGTTTTCAATAGCGTATTTTTATTGTGAAAACGACATAAGTAGTACTTCCTCCAGCTGTGTAACGATCCAATCGCGGGTTGCCAAATTTGCCCTCAGTTCACATACTGTACTAGTACTGGAAGGTATTTTTTGAAACCTAACGCAGTACGAGGGTAATAAAAAATGTTGAATTACATTTTTGATCCTAAACTAAATATTGCATCTTAAAGGAACACTTGAAAAACCTAGGTTTAATATAGTAGTGTAATATGTAGTGTAAAACAGATTATTCCGAGTATTTAGGTTTGCATGTATAGTCTAAATAGCAGTTTTAATGTGCGCATGTAACATATAAAACACAATTCTAATATAGTACTAGACATTAACTACTTCCACCCAAAATGGTTTTAACATGAAAACACTCGAGACCTTTTTAAACAGACGCATTTATTGACACAGACGCACTGTATTACAAAGAGTTCATTTTTTGTTTTACATAACAATATGTATAGAATAGTTAGTTGGTTTTAACAACCTGGAGTCAAATATTGACCAAAGAAATGCTGACCCACCCCTCAGAATATGCACTTTTAAGTCTAGTGGAACTATTAAATACTAATTTTTACATTATATATCTATAATATATATTTAATTCTTAATTACTGATATAATTATACAGGAGCAGAAGGACAGTGCCATGTTTGCTAGACTGTGGCAAATCACTCACTTTGTAAACTAATTGGTCAAATGAAAATCTCATTAGTCCAAGCAGGTTTTACATGTTACAAGGTCTGAGGTCATGTGGTGAAAATTAACCAAGGGTTCTTGGTCAGCAGATGGCTCGCTCTATTCCCGGAAAGTAACCCAAGCAGGTCATCATAATATAGCAGCCCTTTCCTGTTTGCAAGTCCACTTTCATTCATCGTAGTGTAGTGAAGAGAGGAACTTATCCACATCCAAGTCATGGGGGAAGCAATTTATGAGTTTTTTTCTTTGCTGTAAAATTCAAATGGGAGAAAGAATTAGATGAGGAACTCAATCATTATGTATGCATTTCCTGACCTTCAATAATCATTCAATTTAAATACAGAATAAGTCACTAAATCTAGTAGATATGCCAAAAATAGACCATAAAACCATTCACAATGTGGTATAGTTACATTTATAAATTTGGCTGACCACTAGCACTGAAAGTACAACCATGTCTACCAATATAACAACTTTTTTGTTTTAGTCTTTGTTGGGTTTATAATTCAGTAAGTCAACATTTTTCTGAAAACAGTAACAATCTTTTGGTGTGGTCTCTTGGTTTTGGTGATGTCTGTGATCTAAAAGGCTGCCTAGAAATCAAGTGACTCATGTCCAGGTTAAGGCAAAATGAAACTTGAAATTTATGAAAGAATGAAAAGCTATTCAGAAATCACTGCGCGGTGTCATTAAACAGGCTTTGTATTATGGAATCACAAGAGTGCCAAAATTAAAAGGAAATACATGTGAAAATATACTGAGAATCAATAATACAAACATTGTCATTGCTTTATTTGTACTATCTTTTTTCAATTTCTTTGTTGATTTTCCTATTTTGTCTTTTCCATTAGTTTTTTCCCCCTATTGCATTTACCGGATGGCTCAAGCTGACAAAAATCAAAAGCTGTGGGTGGGTTCTTCTGCCAGGGTGACTAGTCCCATCCAGGCTGTTAGCTGCTTCTCTCAGCAGCTTCGATATGGACGTTCACACAAAGTATGTGCATGGTGGCGCCATAGTGATGTTACTTCCTGTCTGTGACAAATACATTTAAACATATAGTAGTGTGTATAGGTTTGTGTGGATCAGCAATTTCAGTTAAATACATCATATAGCAGACAAACACTGATACTTAAGAAGTGAAATAAAGTTTTTAGAATTTACAGAAAGTGTTATTTAAACAAAATTAGGGAGGTGCATGCATTTTAGAACAGTAGTAGATCCAACTTTTGCAGAAATTAGAGCCTCTAAACATTTCCGACGAGGATCTGAACTCTGGTTGAAGGTATCGTTACAAAACAGGTTTGTCGGTTTCCGAGCATGGACAGCCTGCTTTAAAGCACACCACAGATTTTCAATAATATTCAGGTCTAGGGACTAAGATTCCATTCTAGAACGCTGTACTTGTTCCTCTGTATGAATGCCTTGGTAGAATTTGAGCAGTGTTTAGGGTCGTTGTCTTGTTGTATCCAACCCCGGCGCAACTTCAACTTTGTCACTGATTCTTGAACATTTTTTGCAAAAACCTGCCTCTGCTTGTCTGAGATTTTTCTTGGCCTGCGACTTCGGCCCTTAACCAGAACTGTGCTTGTGGTCTTCCATTTCCTCATGATGTTCCTCGCAGTGAAAATTACCAGCTGGTATCTCTAAGCTGGCTTTTTGTATCAGGGTCAATGATCTTACTAAACAAATGTTGTGGTTTCCAATAATTAGTGCTACAGGTATTCACATCAACAACAAGGGTGCCCAAATGTATGCACCTGCCAAATTTTGTTTAAATATATATTGCACACAGGCCGCACGGTGGATGAGTGGTTAGCACATTGGCCACACAGTCAGGAGATCTGGAAGACCTGGGTTCAAATCTCCGTTGGGCATCTCTGTGTGGAGTTTGCATGTTCTCCCTGTGCGTGTGTGGGTTTTCTCCGGGTACTCCGGTTTCCTCCCACATACCAAAAACATGCATGTTAGGTTAATTGGCGACTCTGAATTGTCCATAGGTATGAATGTGAGTGTGAATGTTTGTTTGTCTATATGTGCCCTGCGATTGACTGGCGACCAGTCCAGGGTGTACCCCGCCTTTCGCCCAAAGTCTGCTGGGATAGGCTCCAGCATCCCCGTGACCCAAATGAGGATAAGCGGTATAGAAAATGAATGAATATATTGCACACTTTCTGTAAATCCTATAAACCTAATTTCACTTATCAAATAATTCTGTGTTCATCTGCTATATCATATATTTAACAAATTGCTGACTAATGATTTATAAAAGGAAAATCTTGAAAATGATCAGGTGCCCAAACTTTTTCATACAACTGTACCTACTACATAGTCTCTGTCAACAAGAAATGTGTTATGGACTAATTACCCTGCTGCCGGCAGAAAAGGCTGTGGGGGGGGGGGGCCTTCTATTGCCTTTGCTTTTTGTTGCCAGCTTGAGCTTGAACCATGTGTAAAACACAATGAGAAAAAGCAGATGGAAAAGATAAAGACAAAACAGGAAAATCAATGACAAATGGAAGAAAAAAAAAAGACATACAGAAAAAGCAATGACAAAATGGAAAAAGCAAAGACAATATAAAAAAATAATATGACTACATTTGTATATTTTTGTATTAGTGATTCTCTTTATAATTCTTTATATATATTTTTTAGTTTTGGCACTCCTGTGATTCCATGCTGTATAACCATTTTTTGTTGGTAGAGAAAAAAAGATCTAGTCTTACCCGGTCTTTCTTTTTACCAGGAGATTGTTTTAATGCTTTCTTTACTGGGGAGCTGGCAGTAGAAGGGGATTGCTTGCGCTTCTTTGAATTCTTCAAACAAGGGGAAGACTTCTCGCCCACTTCCTCTTGACGCAAACTGTCCTTGAGTGGAGTGCCCGTCCTGGCGATGGCTGCACGTGACAGTATCATGAGCGTGTGAGCAGCCATATTGATGCTGTTTTCACTGCCTGTCTCACTGGCGGGGCTGCATGTGGGGACATCTGGGGTGTTATGGGGAAGAACATTCTTGGGTGTTCCCTCTGCATCTTTACCCTTCTTCTGTTGCAAAGGAGTCCTTGGAAAATCAAAGGACTCTTCCTGGTTATTGCCAGTCCCTTGGGTTCGGGGACCAGTGAGGTCTGGAATGCTGATTCCAGACTTCTTACCGGGTCTGTGAGGAGAGCTGAGCCCCTGAATGTTCTGCAGCATCTCAGCTGCCTGTTTGGCCAAAGACTTTGTCTTTGAGGGAATTTTGGCAGACTTAGATGGTGTAATTGCTGGAGGACCTAAGTCTGATGTTCCTGAAGAAGAAAAAGTTGACAGTTGCAGCAGCTCCTGTGAGCTACCAATTACTTCATTTTCCTTGTTGGCCATCACTTTTGGTTTGTCCTGGGGAACAATCTTTTTCTCTGTATGTTCTTCTTCAGGCTCTTTCCTGCTGCCATCATCTTTTTCTTTACTACTTATAGACATTGGTTCAGAAACAGACAATGATTTTGAGCTACCAGAATCCTTAGCTTGGTCTCCATCTTTATTAAGGCTAAGTTTTCCAGCTATAGGCTTGGATCTAGATGCTGGATCTGAGTTTTTCACGAACGCCGACTGAGGCAAACCAACACCACTTCCACTTGCAATTTGAGGTTCTTGGTTAAGGATGGTTGAGATCTTTTTCAAATTGTTCTCAGGTTGTTGTGGGGATATGGGCATAACCAAGTTCCCACTAGCTTGGTGATCTGCTGAGCACCTGATGGTCTCCACCTTCCGTTTGGGCTTATTGCCACCCAGGATTGCAGGCCTTGTACGAGGGGCTGCATGAGAATGGCCTTTCTTAGTATGAGTGGCATTTTGTGAAGTTGGTGTGTTTGTAACAAAAGGTGCGGTTGTTGTTCCTTGTTTTGAAGTTGGTGGTTGAATTTCTGCCAGAGACTCAAAACATAAAATTCTCTTATGGCCAGCACTGGCATCCTTCGTCTCATTTTGCAGGTTCCGTCCCACCACATTGTGCAAAGTATCTAGAATTAACAGAAGTGACATTAAAGCAATGAACACACATATGCTGCTTTTTAATTGCATAGAACAGTAAGTCCAATTTCATATCTGCATTTGCAATATTAGAATTAGATTCAGATCCAAACCGCTCCCTTTTCTTTTAGAATTATAAAGAGGTAAACCCCCAGTAATGAGTAATTATTATGAAACATGATTGATAACAGATTGAATTGTGTCTCAGTGTAGCCTTTAGCTTGGTCTTCTGCATAGCACTAGAGGGGTTTCTCCGAGCCGTGTCTGCATTGGCCACACGCTTGCCTGTTGTAACTCCAGTAACGACTGATGAAAACATTTCAGGCTTTAATAGCAGGTTTGATTCTCACTACAGACACAATAATGCCTAATACAAAACACAGGGTACTCTTGCGCTCGTAACCTAGACTGGGCTGAAACTCAGCTATGAAAACCCGTCGTCATTTCCTGTTCCCTTGCCACTCTACTCCAGTAGAAACACATTTATAAGAACACACAAAAGCATGAGTCTTAATTGTGTGTACTATATTGGGTAATACCAGTGAAAATGTCAATATTCAGGTTAACATCAATATTCCGTTTTCAGAAACAGTTCACATGCGTGAGCAAACAGGATAATTCCTGTATAGATGGTAATTATAATCAATCAGGATACGCCGATCAAAACAGCAACGCAAGACAAAACACAGAGAACGTCATGAGGCAATGCGCGTACATTCCGCTTCATCTCCTGTATCCAAAACCAACAACAGCATTACGGTACCGGTAGCAGTTGCCTTTGTTTTCGCTCTGGTGCTGGTACTGACCCCCCACCAGTACTTGACACTATTGTGTCTCACTTTTTTCATTAATGGAAGGCGAGAACATGAAGAAATAGGAAATGGAGCTGCACGTGTCCCACTCCGTAGTCACTTATGAGAGAGTGACAGTGAGAGAGAGAGAGAGAGAGAAGGGATCCATCCATCCATCCATTTTCTATGTCCTTTATCCTCATTAGGGTCGATATATGCTGTAGCCTATCCAATTGACATCGAGTGAGAAGCGGGGTACACCCTGCCAGTCGCCAGTCAATTGCAGGGCAGACAACCAACCATTCACACTCAAGTTGCCAATTAACCTAACATGCATGTTTTTGGAATGTGGGGGAAACCGGAGTACCCGGAGGTGCACAGGGAGAACATGCAAACTCCACACAGAGAGCACCAAGCTACTGATATGTTACTTACTGTATATTTCGGACTATAAGATGCTACTTTTTTCCTACATTTTGAACCCTGCGGCTTATGACCAGATGATAAAATATTGATTTTTTTATGGTGACGTATTAGGGCCACATTTGGAAAAAAAAACGTAGTATTCTGGGATTAAAAATCATAATATTACGAGATTTAAAGTCGTAAATTTCAAGAGAAAAAAAACAAGACAAGCATTTATTTATAATGAGACAGCAAAACAGAGCAGTTGGGTACAAATAGGTTAGCTTCACGATTCTCATCTCATCTCACCGTTACCCTCACATACCCCGCCCCCTCCACGTAAAGCTAGCTTTTCATAGCCGCCTCAGGCAAGGAAAAAAACTTTACTCAGACAATTTTTTTAATTTATAACGGGACAGCAAAACAGAGCAGTTGGACACAACCCGTTTAGTATGAGCTGGGATCGTCTCACCGCTATGCTCTAATACCCTGCCCCTCCACATTCGGCTCTCGTTTCACAGCGGTCTCAGGTAATACCTATAAAATGACGTTACATTTTTCCCGTAAAGTTAAGTTTTTACTCTTGTAATATGACCATCTTTTCTTGTAAAAATACATTATTATTGTCGTCAATTTATGACTTAATTCTCAAAATCTTGATGATTTTAATGCTTCATTTAACAGGCATTTCCCGAGACAGCTATCAACACAGGGTGATTGTACGACTCTCGACCCGGGTCAAAGGTTAAATTATGACTTTTTTTCCTCGTAAATTTACTACTTTAAATCTCGTACATTTATGACTTTAAATCTAGTGAATTTGCTATTTTTAATTTAACTTGTTTAAATGTACAACAAAAACTTGTTCGAACGTAATGCTGAAAACACGATAGTTTCACATGATGCACTAGGGTTTGGGCATGCGCAGATGTCTCCACCTGTAGAAGAAGACAAAGCTAGTTTTTGACGCGCTCGAAGAAAAACGCAGCACAAACGCAAAATATTTTGTATTTTTCCACAACCTCATTATGAAGATGAAAGCGACAGAGAGACACAAATTGTGTGTGACGGAGATGTTCTGAGGTTCTCTTCAAACTTTTCAAAGACACTGAAAAAGACACCTTCCGTGGTTTCAGTGAACAGGAGGAGGATGACTAAAAACAATGACTTTTCTGTTATGTTTGTTACAGGCATTGTTTGGAAACAAGATACATAAACAAACATTCACAAAATCTTCACAAAGTCTTCTTTTCCTTTGTGCTTAGCCCTTCTGTGTTAATACCTATCTATTCTCATTTCAATCTAATTTCACAACATACTGGTATATGTCCGGTTGATTTTCTATGCTCTGGAACCATTTAACTTTTACATCTCACTTTAACTATAATACATTTGGAAAAAAAAACATAATGCATTGTGGAGGGAGACAACAGTAAATGTTGCCATATTGAATACCACTAATCATTATGTGTGAGGTACTGTTATGTGTAGAAAGTGGGGTACGCGTACCTTGAGGGGTATGAAGAATGCCGTAGGGGGTATGTGAACAAAAGTGAACGGGTTGATTACATTAGCACTGATCACTACAAAATGCCTCCGTATGCCTCATGTAAACAGCCACAGCAGGTGTACAGTGCGGAAGAAATGCGACAGCATGAAGGTTTTCATTGTTCAAGGCTAAGCGGTATAGAAAATGGATGAAATGTGTGCGTTAGTTAGATGATCAAATAAGTTGGCTGATGATGTCCATAACAGTGTTTAAGCCTGTAGATGTATACTGTGTGCTAAACGAGAGCTAGTCATCCTACATGGTGCTGTGACCAACTAGTGCATTTTCTGAGCAGAATGAGCCTGTCATTTGTTTGTTGACTGGATGCACTGACCATGTTTGAAAACCCCCAATTTTACACGTGAAACGAAATTTATGCTTTCACAAATAATGCGTCTCCTTCCAGCGTTGCGCCCACTTTGTCCGGCAGTCCTTTAACACGCCATGTGTGATGCAGAGAGAGACTTATATGCTCAGACACATATGTACTTTCTATTCTTCCTTTTACTTTGTCCTTCTTCACAAATGTTAATGTTGTGTGTAAATGTTAACTTGTTTTATAAACTGCAACACTTGATACGACATGCCAGTTGTGATTCCCAATACTTATTGACCTAAATTCATTTTTTAAATGACTAAATACTTACTACAAACAGAGTAAAACCCCTCTTTTCGCTGACTAAAACCAACTTATACAAAAATGACTTAAATGTACCCGAATGACAGAACAATGCAATCAAGGGTCTTTAAATATGGACACTGCATTCTGTCGTGAAGTCAAAACATAGTCACTGCGTGACATGAGGCAGAGTTTTAAAAACACAAATTGCGTGAAGGTGTGCTTACGCCACATTTGGTAAGTCTGAATGATTGTTTTTCTGCCCTGTGATTGACTGGCGACCAGTCCAGGGTTTACCCCGCCTCTCACCCAAAGTCCGCTGGGATAAGCTCCAGCAACCCCCACGACCCTAATGAGGATAAGCGCATAGAAAATGGATGGATGGATTGATGAATGTTTTTGTCTGTATGTACATTTGGAGTTTCTGCTGTACGGAGACTTTGAATCAGAATTCAATGCAGTTTTATCGATAAGACCCCAGTTCATTTTGGCAATCTTATATTATTATTAACAGCAATATATTAAAAACAAATACTTACCACCAGTTGTGGTTTGTTTGACTGCAACTGTTGAGGAATTGGGCTCGACAGGTACAGTTTGCTGCATTGGCACAGATGTTGGTATTCCAACAAGCTGCAAAACAAAAGTCCTCATCAGTACCCTTTAATAAAAAATTAATAAATTATAAAGCGCAACTGATAATCAGGGATAAAATCATGTTACCTGATTGGCCACCATTTGGACCTTTCCAATACCATTCTGTCCCATAATAGTCATAGGGAGCATCATGGGCTTAACAGGAGATGGAAGGATGAGTGCTGACCCTGTGAAGAAATTAGTTTTTGTATTAATGCCAGGGCTAATAAAGACAAGCAACTGTTTTGACAGAGCACATTGTGTTTCTTACCAGTGACAAAACCTTGTGGTGGAGTTGTTGCAGTTACACTGTACTGGTTACTTTTGGGCATAAGTGGTCCTTTTGAGACAACAGTAGGCGTTTGCGACTGTCTGGCCGCAGCATCTGCTGTCAGTGGTTCAGTCATGAGTAAATAGCTAGTAGTGGTTCCTTGGAGGGCAGGGTTTGCAGTGTCCAAGGGTAGCTGAATAATATAGCTTTGCTGAGCTTGTGTAGTGGCTGCTAATTGATGAGATGAAACTAGTGATCCAGCTTTACAGGGTGAACTCGGTAAAGCTTCTGAGCTTTGTAAGCCGCAAACTGCCAGCGCTGTTTCATCCAAATTCATGCCACTTGATGTACCAGGTCCTTTAGGAGATTTGGCAGGAGAGGAAAGGTAGATTGTGGGTATCTTTTCTGTAGGAATATTGGAAATAGCTTGATTCAAAGCTTTATCACTTGGTGAGTCTTCATCCGGGTTATCGCTGATTATAATCTTCAAAGAAACTATGTTACTGGAATCAGTTGAAACTTTGCTAGGGGTATCAATATTGCTGCTCACAAAACAGGATGCAGCAGCATCTGGTATACCTGACTTTGAGGATGTGCATAATGTACCTGTGGAACACGTTACTGCATTTGATGCAGAAATGTTAGTGTCTGCAAGTGTGGCACCCGTGGAAGACTGCGACGTTACTAAAAGAGTCAGGGGTTGTGTGTTTCCGCCACTGCTTTCAACTGATGTGGGAGGCATGTCAGCATTCGAGTTAAGTTGTGCAGGAGACAAAAACTCAGGCTGATTACTCAGTGAGGATGACAGAGCTACAGCAGATTGAGCTTGAGATCCTTGTGCTCGTTTACTTTGATTGTCCACATAAATTACTGGTGCCACTGCAGCAGTGGCTTTGGATGCAAGGACTGCAGTCAGGTCAATAGTAGGTGCCAAGGTGGGTAAGCTGTCCTGTGCCCCTCGAGTAGCTGTACTCTCTAAATCTGTTAAAGACGTATCCATTGTGTTATCAATATCCAATGGTGATGGAGTAAACGTGTGAGGAAAGAGTGAAGCCTTTTCTTTTCTATTTTCACTCGGGGTAGAAGAGAAGTCACCACAATGCTCCTCGTGAGTAATTAGCAGTCTAGCAGAGCTGTTTTCGAGTCGGGATGACCTACTGCTGGAGCCAAGCACAATCTTTTTCAAGAGAGTAGTCGGTTTTCTAGTTTTGCGTTCTTGCACAGCTTTGTTCTTCAATGTAACTGGTGTAAAAAAAGAGTTTTCTTGCTCAGTGGTACCTGTTTAACAACATGGAAGACAGACTCATTCATCTTAGTCTATACCAGCGTTTAGCAGCTCTGAATTCAGTTTCAAGCCTACCTGGACTGGTATTACCAGGTAGTTCCCCAATGGTGGACGGAGGTGGTCCAACATTATTGTTCTCCTCTGAGGCATTGCTCATATCTACATCTTCTGCTTCTCCGTCTGTTCTGTTTTTATCTGTGACCACAAAATAGTAGGAGCATGGCATATTATCACACACAACATACCATATAAAAACATTTATTTAAAAAAAAACAAAAACAAATTAATAGTTACTATATTCGAAGAGATCAAACAGGGCTTGAAAAGCAGGATCAGATTCTGTTTGCTCCAAAATGTCATGGATTGCATCATCACTCATATGTATTTCCCCCTGTATTAGAGGACACAAAGCATAGTATTAATATTTAAGCATATGGAAAGACATATCACAAATAAAGAATGTTTTTGTGAAAAACAGAAGACAACAAATAAATTATTTTCAGGTAATTCAGCACCTGTAAGCCCAGAATTTCATCGATCGACTGGTCATCTTCCACTGAATTTGATGGGGCCTTCGGTGTTTGGGGTGTTGGCTCACTGAGGTTTAGAGGAAACACACAGAAAAAACAGTTGTCCTTATACTGTCATTAACAAAAAACCATTTGAAGACAAGACAAATGCCAAATTGCAACAACAGTAACACTTACTTTGCAAGAATTTTGTTAATGTTCTCTGCAAGCTTTTCTTGTAACAATCGGTCTCCCAATATTTTGTCACGTGCATTTTGTATCACTAGTTGCTGTGGACAGGCAAATTTGATGTGAAATTGCATCAATCAATTTATATTATAAAAGACAACAACATTTTCTTACAGGGAAATTCTCATCAACAGCTTCCTCAGGTTGTGGTTCAGCAGTGACATTACTGGCAGGCACATTGGACTTTGCAGAACCATTGGAGCCCCCCACAGCACAGTTCCTTTTCCTAGGAGTGTCCCTGAAGGCAACAAAATTATTTATAACATTTCACAATAGCAATATCATAAAATAAAAATATTAAATAATTTAGAGCATAAGTAGTAGTAGTACAATCCTCAATTGCTTCACAATGCAAATATTCATTCCTTTTCTAATGCATATGTAGTTCAGGTTCACGTGTAACATGGAGCCTACACAGTAGACTTTGGGTGAAAAACTGGATACATTCTGGGCTGGTCACATATAAACAATCACTCACACACACATTCATAGCTATAGACAACTTACCATGCATGTTTTTGGACTATGTGAGGAAACCCATGCATGCATCCATTATTGTGTGTAAATATTTGCTGTTTAATAAGACAAAAGGCTATTCTACAACTACAGGCAATGTGTTGGTAGTTTGTGTGCAGATAAAAACAGTTCTTCTTACCATTTCCGTCGCCCTGGGGACAATGGCCCTTGATTTTGTCGCTGTTCTGAAACTATTATCTGTACTGGTGAATCTCCTGAAATGGCCCAAGCAGTGTCAAGCTCAGGTTTTAGTTTGGTGCATCACATGATATTTCAATATAAATAATAAAGAACA
Source organism: Oostethus manadensis (assembly GCA_024372805.1). Classification (NCBI taxonomy): domain Eukaryota; kingdom Metazoa; phylum Chordata; class Actinopteri; order Syngnathiformes; family Syngnathidae; genus Oostethus; species Oostethus manadensis. The sequence continues at coordinate 204,764 of QODF01000028.1, read as the reverse complement.
TAATGTAGGGCTGCCCAAAAGTAGGGTTACAGTTACTTCATTATCCGTTTCACCTCAACAATCACATTTTAGATACAAATTATAGAAAATAGGAATGAACCTTTATTATAAGAATTCACTGAAATTGCTGGAGATTGCAATTTGTCGTACTGTGTGTCAGATATACATACGTCTATGTGTAAAGTGTAACCGTACTTTTGGCCCGCCCTATATAATACAATTTGGCACTCAATAAATTGTTGCTAAATAAATAAACAGAAATTAATTAAGTAAGGAAATGTGATTAAAACCAAGCAAAAGCTAAAAAAAAAAACCACACACTTGAGGCTTAAAAAAAAAAAATTAAAATAAAAAAAAATATATGCATCTGTTGAAAGACACTCACTTTGTGTACTGAGTGATCGGCTCCCATCAAGAAAATGTTGGGGTGTGGCACTGCCTGAAGGTGCTCTGATTTGAGCAGAGTAGCTCAAATGTGAAGAATTGCTGAGCATACACTGTGAGCTCAGTGCAGGGCTGTTGACTAAGGTTGTTTCAGAGATGGAGGAGCAGACCACACTGCTCCCTGAAGTCGTGCTCAATATTCGCTGTCTCGTCAGGTTTGCCAGTCCAACACGGGAACGTGCTGTAAGGGACAAAGATAGGTCAATTAAGATTGCTTTAGATTATGTCTGGACATACCATTTGGAGTGTCAAATTTTTTTCACATGTCACATGTGTCAATAAAATATATATAAAATATAATATATATAAATATAATACAAAATAAATATAATACACATAACTGGAAACCTTATATATATTATATATATATATATATGGTTTCCAGTTATGTGTCAATAGCGACTTACCCCTTTGACTTGCTGATATAGCTGGAGTGCTCTGCAAGGACCTGAGGTGATAATCACAACACTATGCGTTTGTATATCATATATCTTTATATACAGTATAATAATGATTGTAGGAAAATCACTGAGCTACAGTATATATGAATTACTTGATTTGTTTCAGTGTGAAATCCAGCTTTTTCCACAATGACGTCATTACAGCAGGCACTTCACTGCAAGTCTCTATTGAACAGATGGAGAAAATACTAAACATGACACGTGTGCTTGTTAAACTACGAACAGTACATGTAGTAATTGCAACTGTTCCGCTCACCTTTTGTTTTGGCGGCCATATATTCATTTAATATGGTGGTTAGTCCCTTTCCAAATATAGACTTCAGGGGAAGCGAAATGACAGACGTAATGTAAGTCATTTGACTATATATGATTTTGTCAAATGAATCATTGCAACTTACAAAAACACAAGCAGGTACAGCCCCATCTCCCATGGTATGTTCTGCATATTCCTTTAGGTTTGGGCTCTCCCGGATAAATGCCAGGCTTGTATCGGGCAGACCTTCCTCCTGAAGGTAGCCTGGTGGCGGAGAACATTTATATTGGCAAATTAATGCGACATGAGACAAAAATAACCACATTGCTTGCATTTAAAGCTTCAAGGCTCTTTATAATTCTTCTGGCTAATGCTACAGCTACTTTCGCTTGATCGGAACACTCACCCAGAACCAGACGAGCTACGTCTGATGGCAGCAACATGATTGCCTACTGGTTGCTTTAAAATATATATAGCCACCAATAACCCAGCAACATATTCGCTGACGAATACGCTTTTGAATGTCAAACAGAACCTCGGCTGTATTGTTATGAAGGCGTCGCATTCAAAAGGCGGGGAACTCTACTCCGCCAGCACGTATGACCCAGAAGTCGTTCGTTCTGCCGAATGGGGTTATGGGATTTGTGGTTCTTTCCTAATGAACGCTATACGTTTTGCGGTTCACCGTTCAAAGTTGTTACTTTAACTAATAAAAAAAGGATTGTTAAACGGTAGTTGGTGACTTACTGTTGCTTTACCACTTACATATCAACGTTTATTCGTGCTGTCGCACGAGAGCTTCTTTCTACCCGGATGTGACGTACATACACGGTGCCTGCTGAGGCGGGAAGTTCCTGTTTCATTTTCTGCGTAAACGCGTGATAAGATGAGGAAGTTGTGATCAGCACAGTTGGCTTGCATTTAGCACATCAGCTAACATCTGCACCTTAATCTGAGATGACTCATTAAAAGGTGTCACTGTGTCGAAGAGAGGTAAGCCGAGGGAATCACCTTAGCATGTTTGTGGCTCCATTTAAAGTGCTTTTGTGCTACACATAATACTTAATACTAGCTATGTAAGATAAGATAAGTAAACAGGTCATTTAGTAGTAGTGACTGATTACTGATACTTACAGTATATGGAGTAACTTGTGTATTATACTTGGACATTGCATAGACAAACACCCTATATAAACCTCATCATGTATATCAATATGTATATGTTTACAGTATTGTTCAACTCGGAGGCACTATGAGCCTGGCTCTTCACGATCTGTTGGTGTGCTGCAGGGGTCTAGAGAATGACAAAGTTACAGAGAGGAAGGTAATTAGACATGGTCATCATCACGCTGTATGATGAGCTGCTTTTATTGTGTAGTTGTACTTATGAGCTATTATTTCAAGGACATTCATGATGTGTTTTAATTGTGTGTGCCTTCAGAAAGAAGCTGAACGCTTCAGACAACTCATACGGTCTCCAGAGATCTTGCAGGAGCTTGATCGCACCTCCGGATCTAAAACGAAAGGCTCCAAACAACTCACGTGGGATGCTGTTTTCAGGTACTGTACTTTTCAGGTACTTTCTGTGTTGTAAAATGATTGTTGTTTTGTCAATCACACTTTTTCTTGATAGCTTGATGGAACTTTTTCTGCAATCCAATTACTTACTGTAAGTAAGTAATGAATTCTGCTGTTTAAGGTTTCTACAGCGCTACGTCCAGCGGGAGACAGAAAGCATAAAGTCAAGTAAATCAGGTGTGGTCACAGCGACTACGCTGGCTGTTCGCCAGAGGAAGACGGCTGAAATTAGCAGTCTGATCAGATTTTTTATACACTGTGCAAACAAACGTAAGTACACACAGGAGATCTTGCAACAAATAGCCGGTTGGCTTTTTAATAAAAACACATGGCATACATGTTGTTTACAGTCGTAGTAAATGTGTGGTTGGTATTGTGTGCAGGTGGACCTCGACTAAAATGCAGTGAGCTGCTGAAGCATGTAATTGAGGTACTCCAGAATTCACACACCTGTGCAGCCTACGGCAAAGACTACAGCAACCTCCTCTTAAAAGAAATCCTGTCTGTCCGCAAGTACTGGTGTGACGTCACTCCACAACAGTGGCACAGTTAGTATTAAAGTTCATGAGGGAATGGTTTACTTTCAGTTTATTTTAATAACTAATTATGTCGGTACTGATCACTTGAACCCGTGGGGTTCATTTATCTTTTGTTCCAGGTCTTTTGGATGTGTACTGTGGCATGTTCAACTCCGCATCTGAATCTATTAACCGAGTTCTGGTAAGCCGGGTAATCCACACAGTGGTCCAGGGTTGTTGTGTGCAAACTGATGGATTCAACAGCACCCTCTTCAGCTTTTTCTCCAAGGCATTGCTCAATTCCAGGTTAAGAACTTTGCCAACCCTTATCTTTATTTAGTACATTTCCTCAAATAGTGTCAATTAAATGGCAATTCAATTTGTTAGCTAGGTATAACTGTGCCACTAGGTTCCTCTAATTACCTTTGCAGTGACTGATACAAAAATGTGTCCTAAATGTAACTCCTTATAAGTAACTAGCTAAATGACTAACACACATTTACTGCACAACATTGCAAAATAATTCAGTAGGAGACATATCTACAGTTGGTTATAATTTATAAATACATGAATACATGACTTGAAAAGCACTCAAACAGAGAAGACCTCCGCTAAGCACCATAGTTCCTCCCATATTCTGAATCCCAACAAAATAATAATACTACATATTTCAATTCCAGTTCGAAAGGTCCCCTATTTTTTCATATTGTGGGTCATGGTATTTGGATTTATTCCATTTAATCTTTAATTTTTATACAAAATTCATTCATTCATTTTCTATACCGCTTCACCTCGTTAGGGTTGCGGGTATGCTGGAGCCTATCCCAGCTGGCTTTGGGCGAGAGGCTGGGTACACCCTGGACTGGTCGCCAGTCAATCGCAGGGCACATATAGACAAACAAAGACATACAACCATTCACACTCTAATGGACAATTTAGAGTCGCCAATTAACCTAACATGCATGTTTTTGGAATGTGGGAGGAAACCGGAGTACTTGGTCTGTAGCTTTTTAGCACATTTTGCTACTGTAAATGCTGTAATTATAGCAGGCACCTTTTATTTATTTACCTAACCGCAAAAAGGATTGGATGTTAATTGCTAGCAAGAGATAATTGGAAAGCGGCGATGAGTTGTATCTGAAATTTTAAATNACCATTCACACTCTAATGGACAATTTAGAGTCGCCAATTAACCTAACATGCATGTTTTTGGAATGTGGGAGGAAACCGGAGTACCCGGAGAAAACCCACGCACGCACGGGGAGCACATGCAACATGCTACCCATTCGTCCACCGTGCGGCCCTCCTGCCCAAAGTCAGCTGGGATAGGTTCCAGCGTACCCGCGACCCTAATGAGGATAAGCGGTATAGAAAATGGATGGATGGTATTGTTTGTCAATATCCATACAACAACAAAAGTGACACTGATTCAAAATCAGAATTATTGTGATTGTCATTTCTTGCATTGCTGAAAAAGACTGCGAGTGAATGTTATTTTCATTAGGACTTTTCAGGGTTTTTATTTATTTATTTTTTAAATGATTATGTTGTTTCATTATTTAAAAGCTCTTGACATTCAAGTTACAGTGTTGCAGAAATACAAGTTGCTTTTGATACGTGTGCTCGCCAGATATTATCATTACATTAATGAGAGAAATTGTTTTAAGATAATGTTGACAATAATGTCGTTTATTGGCAATAATTTGGTTATTACTTCTAGGACTTGCAAATGTAGTGTTCTTAAAGAGTCATACAAATATATATTTTTTATTTTTATTTTTTGAATTTTTTAAATTTAATTTTAACAAGCATCATTGTCCAAATATTAAGAGAAAAACTTGTAATCTAAAGAAAAAATAATCATAATATTACAAATAATTAAATGAATACAGAAAAATAATCATCATTTTAGTAGCACTAGTTTTTTTTTAAGTTGTAACATTAGGAGAAACGAACAAAACAAAATAGATGTGTAATTTTTGAAAAATTTGTTTAGACAGAAGTTACGATATCATGGGAATAAAGTCAAAATATTGTCAGAAGAAAATGAATACAAAGAACAAAATTGAAATGCTTGGAAAATTTAAGAAATGGAAAAAAACAGCTTAATAATTTTATGAGAATAAAATTAATGGGGGGGCAAAGGCGTACTCTTATAAGAATAAACTCATAATATTATGTGAACAAATTGTCATTTAGTAGCATAGAGTTTAAATGTTAAAGAAAAATGTGTTAGTTTTTAAGTTGTAATATGAGAAAAAAAAAACTAAATAAAGTTGTAATTTTTAAAAACTTTGGTTGGAGAAAAATTTATATTTTTAGTTTTTCCCCAAAACATGGTAATCTGATATCTGGGTCAATACGTTTTATAATAATTTATATTACTACATTGCATTATGTCTTCCATTACTCAGCAAATGGTAGAACTACCATATATAAAAATATATATTATGTAAAAGTTTCTTTATTTTTAATTATCATCAGGCAGGAGAAACACTTGATGGTTGTGGAGCACCTTGTGTCAGCACTCAACACTTTCTTGAGAGCTGTGGCAATGAACTGCCGGAGGAGGGTGTGTCGACTGGGGGAGGAACTTCTGCCTTCAATACTGCAAGTCTGGGTCAACATGAGGCCCAGTACTGCTCTAAAAGAAGAGATTGTCGAATTCTTTACCCTACAGATTTGTATCCACCATCCGGAAGGAGCAAAGACCCAGGAAACAGGTAATTAACTGCTTTATGGCAATTTGTGGTATTGCAGGCACATGCTCTCACTAGGAAATGATCAATGTATGCATTCTAAATCGTGTAATGTGATTTTGTTTTTTGTTGGTCTAATTTTCTCAGGTGCTCATGCTGAGGACTGGACCAGGTGGCGTAGTTTGCTATACAACCTTCATGAAGAATTAGTGAGAGAAATCAGTCATATTGGCAGCAGAGGGAAGTACGTCACTGGTACGAGACATATTGGCGTAAAAGAAAATGTCATCAAGCTCACAGCTGATATTTGTCACCAGGTAAAAATATGATGTCACATTTAGGGCAAACAAAATATTTCACAAGTTTAGATAATTATTTCTTGGGTTTGCTACAGCTTTTTTGTACAGACAGTGACTCACATATATCAGAGGTCACGCAGGCCTCCCTCAGCTCTACCCAGATGGGTAGTTCCATTTGTGGAACACCAATCAAGCGACGACGGGTTGAACTCAGCTGGGAGGTCCTGCTGGACCACCTGCAACACCAGCGTAGCGACTTTGATATCATACCATGGTATGCATAAGTACAGCAAGTTTTATCACAGTACTGTATATCAAAATAAAACATGACTTCTATTGTTACGTCTCAGGCTGCAAATAACTGCAACACTCATCTCCAAATACCCATCCGTGATGCCTAGCCGAGAGATGGTTCCACTGCTGTCGGCATTGTACCAGCTTCTAGCAGAGCAACGAAGAGGAGAAAGAGGACCGTATGTACTACGTTGTTTACGGGAGGTGGCCCGATGTCAGGCTCGTTTGCCAGAAAAAATACAAATTCACAAGCTAGAACTGGACAAACTGTGGAGTAGGGTGTGGCCTCTGGCACTGCGGGGTGTCAGCTCACCCCAGTTAGAAGTTCTCAGTCTGGAGCTGCTGATTGCCATTGTCCAAGGTGGACTGGTCACTATGGATAGAGAGTTCTGGAAGCTCTTCTCTGGAGCAGTATGCAAACCATCCCAGTGAGTCTCTGCTGTCTTTCATCTAATAACATGATCCATCTATCCACGGTTTGTTCCGCCTATCACTGTAGTGTTTTTTTTTTTTTTTTTTGTAGGAGCGCTGTGATTTGTCTAGCCCAGGCTCTGCTGAAATATCCAGTTCCTAAAAGTCCAAATTGGGACCATAAGGGCATCACTGAAGGATCTGGCTCTCCAAACCTAAAGGAAACCCTGATGGGCTGGTTGCTGATGACCGATCAGAGTGACGAGATGGGGGATATCTCCAGACCCCATCCCATTATTAGCAGGTCGCTTAAGTCTCTTTCTCTCTTGCTATGGTTCTGTCTTCATATATAGTGTGTTTGATTTCATTATGTCCCCCTGTAGTGATTTTTCTTACAATATAATTGCAAAAATCCTGGTCTCCTTGACCTTGAAAGACACACGGGCTGGCCTGAACTTTCTCCTGGGTTCTGAAGGTGTAGAGAGGTGAGAATTGGTGCCAAATTTGGGTCTCGCATAATGACTGCATAAATATGATGGATTATTCAGATTCCACTTTAAATTTTCTTTTATAGTGCTGTTTTTCAAGAGTCGTCGTCGCTCAATGCCAGAGATGTCTTGGAGGAAATTGAACGGTTATACTTGCAGTTTAGCTTTAACACACAGTTTCCACAAATGGGAGGACCTTGCAATATCATGCCAAATACACCAGCAGATGGACATTTCACGGCCATCTCTAGCCTCCAGAAGAAGTTGGAGCAGTTTCTTCTTTGTGTGGCTGACAACATGCTCAACTGCTACATTCCTGATGTGAGTTTCAAAACAGAGCTCATACATATTGGTTGTGCAGACTTCATGGGAATATTTACGGTGATTGTCTTTCCACAGAGTTCATCCACCCCACCAGAGTGTCTGGTACGCTGTGTTAGTCTGCTCAGTTATGTTCTAGCATGTTATGTCTCATCAGGCCATACTACTGAGGAGGAGGCAGGACGGTCACACCTGTTTACCAAAGCAAAGGTAAACATTTCAGACTGTCACTATTCCTATACAATTTCCACTTGTTTGACCTTTTCTTATTAAATATGTTTTGTTTTAAGACGCTAGCACAGGAGTTGAGTGGATATGTTTCTAGCGTGAAAGTAAAGATGAGTGAAGAATCAGCCATGACCACACTAATGTCCATAATGAGGCTGTGCACACTGTCAACCACAAAAAAAACCAAGGTGTATATTTATTTGTAATTTCTTCTTAAAAGTTACTTTTGCTTATCTGTGTTAAGCATTTAATTGTCCTTTTCAACAGGATAATGTTTGCACCATCCCCTCACGTTTATTCATAATGACTCTACCTGCCAGTCTTGTCAGCGAACTAGCAGAGATCTACAAACTTTTGGTAAATAACAACCAACATATCAAAGACAACCTCTCTTTTTCAGGTTCTGTTTGTGGGAAAGTTTTTTTTTTTTTAAGACAAAAGACCATACAAATCTATGTTTGAATTTTCTTTCAACAACAGGTAGATTGCAATTTAAAATGATATCATATTTCTTAGCTGCTTGACAGTTTCGTTGATCACCATGATTTTAAAATTAGCATCATAAGTCCTCCTCAGTTGTTTGCTAACCTGCCCAACCTTTGAGATACATTTTCCCAGAATGTCTGTGTGTTATGACTGCATCTTTCCAGGTCACTGGTGAGTGTGAGTGGCAGGCATAAAAGCTCTGCACTTGGGGAGAAGTTTTTTGGCAACTTCTGGTTTGCATGTGTAAATATCTAGAACCCAAATGTAAGACGACTCATTTCATTTTTTTTCTACTGAGAAAATAATATTATATGCATGTCAATATATACAGTGTGTTAAAAGTTTTTAGTTTGAGGCAGAAAACAATGTCCAAAATGTCCTTGTTTCTTCAGCTTAGCAGTGCTTCTCGGAAAGGTTCTGTGGTGGATGAAGATGAATCTACAGATGATGACTGGGATATGACCAGAACACAGCATGGAGATGACATTTCTATTTTTGAAAATGATGAGGAGTCCCATGGTGGGACTCAGAGACCCAGGGGTGGAGACAAAAATGAAGCCTCATGTGCACCAGGTACGTAGAAGTCCAGATGAAACCCCACAGTTTTGTACATTAGTAGTAAAAAAAGAAAATACTAACACCAGTTGTAAGTGTCACAAGCATTTTCTGAATCTTCTGAGCTCCTGTTTAAATGCTATATGAAGCATATTAATACTGTCCGGAAAAGTTAACTGAGGTCTTAGCGGCTGCTAAACTTTACCCATCGAAAGGATCCAAAGGATAGTTAAGAGTAAATTCATAACGCCTCCACTGGTTACAGCCAAGAAGTACATTCAGTGTATTCAGAACACAAATAAGCATCAATTTTTTCCACATGAACAATAATTTCATGAAGTAATTGGATATTATTTTACACCAATACTGTAAATACAACAAACTCAACTGTGGTCATTAGATGGATTTAAAACCCCACAACCTGTAACTGTGTCATTATGTAGGTGCAAACTGCCTGTTAGCTGACAGGCATTTGGCCCAACAAGATTTTGCCCTCCTCGGAATCTTGGAATTCTTGTGTGAGTGCAGCTCCATCCGGCCCGTCCATGGCCAGCTTTTTAAACCTCAGGACGTCCGCCACAGGCTCCTGCTGCTGCTAGAGCAAATTGATCCAAGCAAGGCCCTGCATCTTCACATGGTGGGTAGCATCCACATCAGCTTGTGAACCTCCTAAAATGGTTGTGACCATAAGCGGCTAAACAAATAAGGTGTGGGTCTCCTTGTAGTATCTTGTCCTGTTGAAGAGGCTTTCTGCGGAGGACTCCTTCACTCCAGAAGAGTTTGATTCCCTGCTTCGTCCTCTGGCGTAGGAAACCCTTTATTCAGAACATAACAAAATATGTCATTTCTTTATTTTTAATTTATGTCACCTAATGTGTTGTGCGGTCTTTACAGGGACCTATGTTCTCTGTATCGCCAGGACCAAGAGATCTGTGTTTGTCTTCTTCGGGCTTTATTGCCCTGTATCAGAAGCCTGGGGAGAACACACCGCATGCAAATGGAGATGAAACATGTGCAAGGCTCTCTACTACAAGTGGTGTCAGGGTTTTGGTTTGTAGCTTTTTAGCACATTTTGCTACTGTAAATGCTGTAATTATAGCAGGCACCTTTATTTATTTACCTAACCGCAAAAAGGATTGGATGTTAATTGCTAGCAAGAGATAATTGGAAAGCGGCGATGAGTTGTATCTGAAATTTTAAATGTAAAAATATGGTTATTGCTAATGATTTGGAGTGCAAGAGAAAAACACTGCTTTTTTTTTGCCTGTTATGTATTTCACAACACAGCAGGAACCAACAAATGTTGCTATACCGCTAAGAAGCAAATTGCTCGGGCAGCATTAATACTGTTAGTAGGTCCATTAAACAGTAAACAGTATTGCAAGTTAAACGTGCATGGGTTTCACACCAGCAACTAGCACATGTAGACCAGTTCAGGGTACAACCCGCCTCTTGCTGGATAGGCTCCAGCATACCCCTGCTACGCTAGCGAGGATAAGATGCATAGAATATGGGTGAATGGATGTAGAGGTAGACAAGCAGCTACATGATAATGCAAATGCAACTACTGCCATCTTGTGGAGATTATTAGATCTACATTAGGATGGTTTCTACAGCCACAACTGTTAATACCGATGTTTTTTGACCTGTCAATTCCTCATTCTTACGTCATCGCCTGTGCTGTGTTCTAGCTATCTGAGCCAAACAGGGAAATGCACTTCAACTGTGCGAGTCGCTTTAGTGCGATGTCTAGTTGCATTGTTAGAGGTAAGTTTACAGAATGTATGACAACCTCTAATTTCACCCATCTATTTAACTGCAGGAGAAAACTGTTGTCATCACTAAGGTTCCTCAATGTGTTTTAAGATTTTCCCTTGTCCTTCTTACCAGGCTGACCCATACTGCAGATGGGCCATATTGAATATTAGACAGGAGGACTGCCCAGTGTCTGCCATACTTCCGTCTCTCCTTGCGGATGCCCACCATCAAGTCCGTATGCTTGTGGCCATGTCAATAGAGAGGTAGGTTAAAGCTACCTAAGAGCTCACATAGACTAAAGGCAATGTTGTCTAAATCACTTTCATTGAGCTGTTCTATCCAGGTTATTCTTGGACAGAAGACCGGACCATTCAGACAAGAGAAAAATGTTATCTCTGAAACACCAACAAGCAGCCTTTGAGACGGTTTACATGAAGGCTCAGGAGGGCATGAGACCTGTGGTAGGAGCATTGATTGTTGTCACGGTTCCCTTTATTTTGTCACCTTTGTTACCGTAACAAAGTGAGGTTATGTGTGCAAATGTATAAAATACAGAAAAGCAAGTCCACTGACGAGGAGCCGGATGAGATGTTTAACCGTAAAGCTACCCTGCTGAAGAGTCTGTCAGTCATGCTCTGTTGCAGTCCAGTCTGTGAGAAGCAGACCTTGTTTGCCCTTTTGCAGTCTCACAAGGAAAACAATATCGAGGAGCACCTCATTAAAAAGGTAAAACTGCTAATTAACACACAGTAATGTATGCTCTTGTTCTAGTATTATATCTATATATACACAAAACATAGATACACATGTTGGCACTAATAGCTTACTTCCTGTAGTGGATAATGTCTCATCAATGTAAGGTTACTGATACCTAGTGACCACTGTGGGATAGCACTATAACTGCTGCGGTTGTCACTAAGCAGAGATTCACAATGCACTTCAGTCGTTTTATTAACAAGCAGAGAACAAATATGCGGTGAACATTCACACAGGAGCTGCTGTCTGCCACAACTGACACCAGTCATTCGCACTCACCACACTGCTAACACTCAGCTACACACAGGCAACTCTAGATAGCTGATCTGACAGATAAACATCAATCGAAAGAATGACTAATTGTAAGAGCTGTACAAATATTAATGATGTAATATAAAAATAATTAGTCATTTCAAAATGAATCAAAATAACCATGTATTTTTAAGTTAAGATGATATGAAGAATTGTGAGAAATAACATATATTGTAAGGATGAAGCGCATAGAAAATGCATGACTAAACATTATTTGTAATAAAACATTTTTATATTTTGTTGTTGTTTTTGACCATGAACACTATCATGACTGTTGGGCAGGTTTATTAAGTATGCATTAAATAATCATCTTTCTACAATCACAATAATTGATTAGGTACACTTTTGAGGTCATTGTCTGTCGCAATGTGTGATTAATGTGTATTGTTGAGTTTTGCACCATACTGAGAGGTATGTTAATGTTATTGGTTACTTTTTTTAATCTACACAATGGGCAAAGTATTATAATATTCCAACACCGTATCCTAAAACACCAATAATAAACATAATGTTAAATTAATACCTCTACTCTTTGACAGTGTAGATCCTGACCATAGTTATCTTGCAAGAAGAGCTATCGATCAATTAAATTATTTCATCACGATTAATCACATTTTGTCCATGGTTAACTCATTGTTAATCGCAGATAAAATGTTTTAATCTTTAATAAGTAAGGATGTACATCTCTTTATGGTACATTCGATACTCAACTTTGATCACTAGATCAAATTTTATGTAAAGGGATGTGAATACTGTGAATTCAGTTCAACAAACAATATACCTTTAGAAATTTTGCCGTCTTTTGTCCCACTTCGTATAACGATCGTTGAACGCACCATCTAACTTTGTCCCACGCTGTGCGGATAGGCTACTATACTGCATTTTACCCTGTTTCTTTCACCTCATATTTGGTCCCAAATGCTGATACTATGTGGGACTGCATAATGGTAAAATTTGTTGACCTTATTGAGTGCTAATGTACATATTTGTTCTGTACACAATCTCTCTCAAAAACAAGTCCAGGCTTGTACTATTGGATGGTGGCTCTGTGTTCATTTTTTGCTTTTAATTAGATGTTGTTCGTGTCATAGTTTTACAAAATACATAATAAGTACGATAAATTAGATTGCTATATTTTTAACTAAATTTTACTGATGTTGACCTGCTAGTGCGCTGCTAATTCTATTGCTAGCTCTTCAGCCATGGTGACATTGACATAAGCCCCCAAGTAGCTGTCCTCAGCTGCGCCTAGCGTTAACTAGCAGCTCGTACCCACATTTTAGCACGTAGTTCTAAGCAGAAAATCAGTCGAGGACGGGTTGCATCTAAGGAAAAAAAAAAACACTTGTTAGTTGGGACACTTTCATACCAAGGTACCGCTGTATAAATAACAATTAAAAAAATACCAGTAATGTTTCAGTACCTTCGCACTTCTCTGCCAAGTAGACATAGTCCGTGACAATTCCAATCACAGCGACAGCAGATACTGTAGAAACAACTTGGGTCTTGTTATGAGAGTCATTTGCCAGGGCTTTGAAGCAAAGTTTTACAAATAAAATTACTATTTTCTTCGTCCATTTCTGCTCATTACTGTATTTGATGCAGCTTGTGGCTCCAGTCACCGCTACTTCCTCAAACTACGGTGTGGGCCAAATGTCAAGCAGGATGTGTGCATGTTATTTTCACATTAAAAAAATAGTAAAAAAAAAAAAAATAGTGCCTTTAAAGCAGGGGTGGGCGAGGGAACACAGGGAACACATCAGGCCTGCCAGGCATTTGAATGCAGCCCGCTAGATGCGGTCAAAGTGTTTAATATAAACTTTTAACGTACAAGCTGGCAACATAACTTGCAAGTAGTCAAAAGTCACTCAGAGAGGACCTTTTGATGGTTTAAGTTGCCTTTCACATGCAGCAATCCAGACAACTACCTCTACCCATAGTGCAAAATAACACAAGTCAACCCATATGTGACACACAACAACAACAAACCTACTGGGAAACCGTCTGGGAAGTAAAAAAGGAGGGACGTCGACATACTCCTAAATAGTCAATGTTTTATCATTTATAGTTCATATTTGTGTAACCACACATTCTTTATTCATGCATATTCCAGGTGTTTATTCAGTAAAAAAAAAAACACAAAAAAATGTAACATTATTTTTCATTATTTTGATCTAGTCTATTTTTAAAGTGCTGCTGAAAAAAGATACACAAGAAAATATAGCAGATTTATAAATAAAATTAGTGAAATAATTCCAGGTGGACTGTTAGAGTTATAAGAATATATTGTGTGCCTGTATGAAATAAATAGTCGGCCCCCGGGCCAATTTTGATAAGTCAATGTGGCCTGCGAGTCAAAATATTTGCCCACCACTGCTTTAAAAAAATCTTCCTTTGACAGTTTTACCTGTAAGATATGCTTCATCTATTGTGCAGGTGTAACCTACAGTATGTTGTGTCTGGTGAATGTTCAGTCTACCAATCTAAAAATATGTGTTTGCCACAGATGTTGTGTAGTGTATCTGCAGTTTTGGGCTACAACAAGGTGAAAACTTTTATCAGCTCTCACTTGTACTACTTGGTGGCCGAGTGGCTCTCACAAAGACAGTCTGACGACCGCTACACTCTTGAATATTTCCCCTTCACCCTCCTTGACCATGGCACTCTCAGAGATTTTTATCAGTGAGTGGACAAACCGTTGATCTGTCTTGTACGTCGTGTTGAAATTATTTGTTGTTAAAATGATGTTTTACCCATTTGTAGCTGCTCCTACCAGGTGCTCATTCCACACCTGGTTTTCCTCGATGACTTTGAGCAGGTGAAGTCCATTGGTCGGTATCTTGACCGGGACTGGAGAGAGCTTCTGGCTGACTGCTTCCCCAAGATCATGGTCAACATCCTGCCGTACTTTGCTCTGTCTGGTCAGGAGACACAGGTGGCACAGCAGAAGGAGAAGGCCCACAGAGTATACAACCTGCTCAAAGATGCTAACTGTTTGGGCAAGCAGGTGAATCTAGTGTGCCTTGACTTCAGCTGGATTTACCCACATCACCTTACGTTCGGTGTCCACGGCTGTCGGGAAACATATGATTAATGACAGATTTTTATTTTTCTTCTTATACTTGTCACAGAGAATTGATACCCTGATTCACAGTAACCTGCCAGACATAGTTGTTGAACTCTTAATGACTCTTTACGAAGGAAGTGAAGCTGCAGAAGACAGAGGAGACTTGAAACGCTTTACAGGGTAAGGTAGACATGATATACAAATATACATTCACCCACTAATTTACTACAGTAGAGTGAAAGATCCAAAGTCAGTTCCCTTTTGGCCTCTAAAGTCTCACAAAAAGTCTTGAAAAACTAACAAAAACACACAAAAAAACATTTTTTGTGAAGCCACCACAGAAGGATATAAGTGATGGCAAAGGGGAAACTTGTGATGATGACCATAGGGTCCAAAATGAACTTACACCTTCGAGGCAATCATCACCGTCATTAAAGTTAATTCGTTGTTTTGTAAATATGGCTTTACATTGGCTAACTTCTGTTTGCACTTCATATTCAATAATCCCTCATATTGAAGTTAATTAGTTCCAGATCTGACCGTGATAAGTGAATTCTGCGAAATATGGTTCCTTATTTAAAAATGGATAATTTTATTAGACCTGAAACCCTGTTTATGACCTTATACCTCATATACTTACCTTATATGACCTAAATATAGTACTTTCTTTTAGCATTATTAGAGCCCTCTAGCCATAAAATGACACACCTATAGTCACTTTTACACTCATATTACCACATATAATACTGTAAATACAATAATAGAAAACAAGACATCTTAGACTTAATAAGACGCAACATAGACCAGGGTTCACCAACCTGTTGAGCGTGAGCGACTAGACAATCTTTGGGACTTTGCCGGTCGATCGCAAGAATACTTGAAACAAATCATTACATCAGTGCCCTCCCCTCCCGAAGAGCAACAGGCTCGCATTTTGACCACTGTACATGCACGTACGCCTAGACGCCCTCCCGGCATGCAACCCAAAATCTCCAGCCAGGAACCCAGTCACCAAAACTCGGACGGCGATAACAGCGCACGGACACTTGCACGCCATGACCTCCAACAAGTGTTCAGGACAAGCAGAAGAAAATAATACAGTGACAGAGCACAACAATATGCCAACAAGCAAGAATAACATAAAGCTTTGTATTTAAAGTCAAAGCTTAAATATGTTGCTTTCTGTTAAATAATTACAGTACATAAATAAATATTAGGGATGATGTTACGCACAATGCATTTTATGTATGAGTACAAGCATGAAAGAAGTATAGCTCGTCATTATCCGTAATCGTGATAAAGGAAAATCCTCATTGGGGAACTATGTATTCACTCTTCATTCTCTGTGATTGGCCAGTCATGCAAAACAAACCACCCATTCCTAGATAGACTCGCTACAGCCAGAGAGAGGAGCCATGCTTCTTACTCTTTTACACACAGACACAATACAAAGAATTACTCTCTGCTTGCTTGTCTTGACTCCAGCTCACGTTCGCTACTGCATTTTGGTTTGTATGATATGTAGTTAGTTGGTAAAATTGTTTGTTTTAAAACGTACGCTGTGCATTTGACACACGGAGTTGAAAACGGCTCGTATCGCCCCCACTCTGGACGGGTATTTTTAGGTTTTCCTCAGTTCAGCTCATATCTAAAGTTACTCTGTAAACTTGTTTTGTAACGTATGCGGTGCATTTGAAAATACAGAGCTGTAAACGGCTTGTGTTGCGTTGGTCACTGCCTGTGGGGTTTGTTTGTTTTCACGTCTGCTTGTTTGAAAAAAACAAAAAACTGCTTTTGTGAAAAAAATAGTAAACAAGGCGGGCAGATTATTTCCCTGTTTGCCATCACTGGATGCTTGCATCACCAACTTCACACAGATATTTTAAAAATAATTAAATAAATTCTTTATAGATCGCTTACACACATACAGAATTTGAATCACAATTTGGAGGCTGTTCTGTTTTGAAACAGTTTTCAAATAAACAATAAATATGTGGTGTAAAGGGGGAAAGGAGGTTACAAAGCTCCCATCACAAATGATTTTAGGAAGACTATTAAGTTAACCAGGTATCAAAACGCACTATAAGAAATTATTCCATAATTCTAATCACGTGAACCTGATGGTTGTTTTGGAAATTATGAATTACTAATCAAATGTTCCTAGATACTCTGAGCAACTTTGTAAACTACTGTAAAATTGACAGACAATTATAGACATTACTTCAATTACATTTAGTTCCTGTAATTATTTCCGATAATTGTCGGACAGGGGATTTAATGAAAAATAATTATTTCTTGTTTTCTTAAAATTCACTTGAGTTGAATGTTTATTTTTTTTTTCAATTTTCAGATGGCTCTGCAATAAAAATTTAATTTATTATTAACCAGAAAGAATGTAATTTATTGTTTTAGTCTTAACCAGGCGTGCCAATAATTCTATACCTATTGAGCAGTGTGGAATACTAACGTAAATGCTGCTGTTTTTTGCTAAGGAGAGACTCACCATGCACTTCAGTCGCTTTATTAGCAAGCAGAGAACACATTTGCAGTGAACCTTCACACAGGAGCAACTCACTAGCTGATATGCGTGCCATTTAGCCAATTTTATTCTGGAAAATGCTTCACTTAGACCCAGAAATTATACAATTTGCTTAAATACTGTATACCTTTTTACTAATAATAGACCGTACACAACCATGAAGCAGCAATTATTATTCATTCATTTACTAAAGTTTGAAAAGTTGCCATAGAGACGAGGGTCCGATGTTCGAACTGCAATCGAGTGATGGTTCAAAAAGGTGTTTTTTGTAAACATCTCCATAGGGAATTGGACCCTGTACCAAACCCGCCATACTTCAGCTCTCGCGTCATCAAAGCCACACTGGAATACCTCAGCAAATGCCACAGTGCAAACCACAAATCACTGGTGGCCATTCTGTCAAAAACTCCAGTAAGATGTTCTCCTATAATTTTTCTATGAATTAACTTTTAAATTAATTTGTTTAACTGCTCCTGTTGTTTTTATCCTCCTCAGAAATCTATTCAGAGGATTCTGCTGGCAGTGTGTGAAAAGGCTGCCGAGACAACCAATGGTTATGAACGCCATCGTATCCTCCTGATGTATCACCTATTTGTCAACCTGCTGCTCAGGGAGGTGAAAGACGGTCTTGGTGGAGCATGGGCCTTTGTCCTCAGGGACATCATCTACACACTCATCCATCATATCAACAGCCAGCTGGTGCACTCAGACTCACACAGGTTAGTTGATAGTATAAGATGTAAGAGCACAGACTATAGTTGCCACCATATTGGGATTTACACCAAAATAATAGTGGTACATTTTTTATTTTATTTTATATCAGTAACTGCTAAAAAGATGTTTTGATAAAAACAGACTATTATTGAACTTAAGTAAAACTAAAATAATGCTATTTGGTAATAGTAGAAGGGATACTTATGCACAAATACAAATTGATGGCATGGACATTGACAGAACGGAATGGAAATACATAGGCTACAATAATGCTGACTCACAGTGACATGTTTTCACCAATATTTTTATGGCAAACAAACAAATCCTTTACTCTTTACTTACTTAAACTTTGTTGATTTGGTAAACTTTCAAACGGCTACAATTATGCATAAAGCAAACAATAACCCCCTACCCAAAAATGTCATACAATTCTTCTCAACAAAGGAGGAGATTGACCTAAGGGAAAACACCTATGTATAAGCAAGAAAAATGCTAAAAACCTTCAGCATTTCAGTATGTGGAATCAAATTGTGGAACAGATTGAGTAAGGAAGTAAAACAATGCTGTAAAATGAGTGATTTCAGGAAACATTACAAGCAGTTGATGTACAAGGAAGCAGAGTCCTGTACCTCTGTATGTTCCAATGATATGTCTAATCACTCTTGCACTTACTACTAACTCTTCATGTCTTGTGAGTACATTGTCTGTACTCACTCATTATCTAACTTGGTCTCTGTCAACTATTAACCTCTATCACTTATACAGTATATTACTTATGATGTGTTATCTAATTTCTTTGCAGTAATTATACACCTTGACTCCTATTTTACTACATTGTTAAACTGCCTTATCATTTACATTTACAGGAGGTGAGCAATTGTATTGTAATTGATGTGAACCAGATGGGGGTGGGGGGTGGGTTTAAAGAAGATTGCTTCTTCCTACTCCTCTTTGGACATGTGGAACTGTGAACTGTACAGTGTGATGTATTCTAATGCAACTTGTTCAAAATGAATTAATCCAATACCAATTTACTCAGACATAAAATCGCCAAATAATCTTACTTGGTTTTCATACACTATTAATAAAATAATATTTGAACGTAATAGTAAAATGTAAGGTTTAATATTTGTCACAACATACAATATATTGATACTGTGAAATTATATACTCAGACATAAACTCTTTTCTTATGATGAAAATTCCAAAGTCCCTTTTTTCATATTTTATATATCATAGTATCTAGAATAACCCATTATCTGGATCGGTCTTTGATATTTTGTATAACCTGTGGGAAACTTGTCCTGGATTTTTCCCACGTGCTCTATAACCATAAATTCAAAATAATACGAAAAAAAAGTAGCAATTTTATGAGAATAAACCTGTAAAATTATAAGGAACTAGGAGTGCGCAGACCCCTGCGCCAAGCAACATGATCCCCCCATGTAGTGATTGACACCAAAATACAGATTCTGCATGTTTTGGATCAGTCTTTGATATTTTGTATAACCTATGGGAAACTTGCCCTGTTTTTTTCCATTTTTCGTGGAGTTATGTGCATAAATGCCAAAAATGGTACTATCTGGCAATGTTAAAGAATCCTAGTGGATCCAGACGGTTGTCGGGATCACCCCAGACTTTAATCAGCGTTTCCATGTAACCAATTAGACGATTCCTAAAAATTTTATCTAAATCCATTCAAAACTTTTTAAATTATTTAAACACACACAGACAAACATAAATGGTGGCAAAAACATAAAATTGATCTCCCCAAAAATAATAATGCTCAATGATTTTAATATATTTTGTCCATTTACAGACTAGTTCAGTTTGATGAAGTTTCCAACCGAAGCCTGTCCCTGTGCTGTGACCTCTTGACCTCTGTGTGTCAAGATGCACTGCAGTTCTGTGATGATGCTCTAGACTGCCACCTACAGGTCATTGTTGGGACTCTCACAGCACAGGTGACCAACCAGCCAGCCATCTCACAACAGGTACTAGTTTTACAGCCCTTCCACATTAACGTAAATTCTTACAAAATACCCCAATTGTGTGTCTGGGGTTTGGTACATAAGCTTCTCACAGGTGCTTTAAAATGTCAGAAAATGTCAAAGCTTCAACAAGCATATAATTGTATAATTGTTTTATTATTATAGAATCACCATGGCTTTTTTACCATTTGCCCTTCTAGGTGCTCAGCCTGTTGCAGTTTCTTGTGATAGACAATCAAGAGAAACTAAAAGCAGCCATCTGCAAGTTGGAGCCTTTTCCAGACCTCCCTGAATTCCGAGAGCTACGCTCTGTTCAAGACGCTCTCAAATACAATGCAGGAACCTTCACTTTGAGACAGGTAACATACTCATACAAACTATAAGTTTATTCAGTCTGATCTGTTGGCAACTTGTTTTGAAATGTTAAAAAGCCTCTTATTTACCCTTATGTACAGGAGATATCCCACTTCCTGTCTGTGATGTCATCTGAGTCCTTACCACTGACCAGGCTGGAGGGATTAAAGCAACTTACAAAGAAACTTCATGACAACAAGGAGCAGATCAGAGAGCTGCTGAAAGAATGTCATGGTACGATACCTGGTGCCGATCATGTTCTACATTTATTAAAGATTTCAAACGTTTCCCTGTCCACCAGTAGCTGAGCCCACCAAAGGTCTGTTGGTCAAGCTGGTTCTCAACCTGCTGCAGCTCTGTAAACTGGCAGCCAACCACCCTGCTGGAACTGACATTCTAGGTAGGCTTTTTTGTTTGTGTTTGTGATTACATAGTGTGCACTTTTAGCATTTGAAATGTAACTTGTCCTCCAGAGGCAGCAGGAAGTTGCTTAGGAGAACTGGGTCCTGTAGATTTCTCTACCATTGCTTTGATCCACGGCAGAGAACCTCTTTATGAAAAAGCTGCATCTGTCTTCCCGTCCACTGACTCACAGTGGGTTTACATCATTCTCAACTGCATGAATGACAGCCTCACTCACCAATGGTGAGGTGAATTTTCAGTCTTCGCATCTGTACTCAAGTGAGCTGTTTACTAACACTGATTTTTTTCTATGTGCTTTGGTGACAGTATTGAGGTGAAGAAGGCTGCAGCTCAGTCGGTAAAGAACGTCCTTGCCACTCAGTCTGGACTCCACTTTTGGGAGCAGTATAAACACCGTAGAGACCCCATGCTAGCTTACCTTAACCCATTTCGGAAAGCCAACAAGAAGGTAGGTTTTTGTCAATGCAAAGCACGTGTGGAATGGGCTTCTATGATTGGTGTTTTAACAGGAAGTTTCACAGAAAGTCCTCAAGAAAAGTCACATAAATTTTACTTCCTCTACTTTTTACTTAGATTACTTATTTTCAGAAGGACTTTAAGTGCAGTGTCTGTATTTAATATTAGTACTAATTTATCACTGTGGAGCTGCTGTTTAGAAACAACACTTGCAAGAATAATCGTGCATGCTACAGTATTAACAGACACAGACGTATACTGAAAACATGAAATCTTAGCAAGATTTGACACCAGAAACAAAATGATAAAATACTTACTTTTGATTACCAATATAATTTTGATTTATAGACACAGTTAAACATTTACTAATTTAATAATAAACAGTAATAGAATAAATAATAAAAACGGGGGGGGGGGGTGCACACCCCAGTATAGGAAGCTACAGAGGTTGGTTGGGAGACACGCCCTTTTACACATGTGACCTCCTCCCAAAGGTACTGGCTCAGGGGGATGAGTGAATGGCTGTACGAGCTGACAACCCTGCAGCTGATCTATATGAGCAGAGGTGCTTCAGCCAAGACGTCAAGGCATTAGAGAGCACCTTACCTGTGCAGTGTGATGACATACTGTATATGCACTCCTGATCCATTAAATCTACATTGTTTCAAGATTTTTTTCTATTGGTGTTTTTGATCAGGAGTGTGTATTTTAAATAATATTTATTCAAATCTGCAATACTTTTTAAAATGAGCAAAATGATCTACCAATAGAATATTTGATTCTGCATCAGAAAAGAGTGTACAAGTTGGAATTCATGTTTACCATGATGCCGCCACCACCTTTCTTGGTTCTCACTTGTGTTGCCATCTACAGTATATACTGTAGACAATATCGGCCTTTTTTAGTGGAGAGTAAATCTATACTGATATCCAAGCTGTATACTGACTACTCTAAGGTACATCTGAGTTTCATTTCTATAGTATTGTCCCTTGAGAAGATGTACTGTGATAAAAATGGTTTCTAAAATGTGAGGGTTGTACTCACTTTTGCGACATACCTGTACTGTGTTACAAGTGTGAAAGCTGCAGTGAGTGTAACATTCAACCTTGAAATGCCATCCTATTTGTGTCCCCTGTGAGGCAATGAGACATGTTGTTGTTATCCAGTTAGCACTAACCGTTCATTTTATTAGGCGGTGGAAGTGAGCGTGGAGAATAGTTCGGCGGCCAGAGAGAAACTGGACAACCAGGAGTTTTGGAGTCCACAAATGGGCACCCACAAAGTTTGGCTGAAGAATCTATGCACTGCCCTGCTGGACAGTGGAGGAGTTAAGCACGAGGCTCTTCTACTCTCACGACCTCTGTGTCTGGTAAGCAGCCTGTAAAACAAATTATTTGGCACTTTTGAGCGATGAGTAATCTCCAATGCTCATCAAACCATTCCTGTCTGTCTGCAGGTGAGCGTGAACTCTTGCCAAAAGCTGCTGCCTCTTATCATTCATTCCATCCTTCTGGATGATTCTGAGGGTTCCTGGAGAGAGTTGCTCTCTTCCCATATTCGTGACTTTTTTAGTTTTTGTTCCAGAAGTGCTCAGGCCTCAAGCCGCTCTACCACATCCCTCAGCACTGACTCTGGTAAGTGACTTTCATCGTTACCCTGACAGTAGATAGTCAGCGATAGTGGTGTCACCATACACTAAATGAATAAGATGAGACATACACAAGATTGGATCCATGGGAAGAGACAAGATTTTGGGATTACTTTTAAGAAAAGTACAATGAAAAAATATTCTAAAAATAGATACTTTAGAAATCTCCAAGAGAGATTTATGATCCACTATCTACTATTAATACAACAATAAAACCGTAATAAAATACTAACTTTATACTATACTTCATACTATATTCTACTCTTTTTCACTCTGTGTGTATGCTACTGGCCTCGCCTCCACCCGGCAAGACACAGAGACTGTACGACTGACAAAAGAGCTTACTCCAGTCATTTTTTTGTCTGTGTTTTATGGGACAAACGTGCCAGGGT
This sequence comes from Oostethus manadensis, assembly GCA_024372805.1. NCBI lineage: Eukaryota > Metazoa > Chordata > Actinopteri > Syngnathiformes > Syngnathidae > Oostethus > Oostethus manadensis. The sequence continues at coordinate 181,319 of QODF01000028.1, read as the reverse complement.
GCTGAAACCAGTGCACAGAGTGTACTCTCTTCCAGCCTGTTTGGAGACAATAGATGAAGAAAACAGACATTTGCCACACGGTCATATGTTGAAGCCAGCAAAATTATCGAGTTCATTTTTATTTATTGGGTGATTATTTAATTAATTGAATATTATTGCAGGCCCACAATAAAAAAAAATTCTGAGCAAGAAATTTTGTCACTTGTCACAATCTTGTGACACGAGATTTTGTGACCCATGGCGATGAACAATAGTTGTTTTGTCATAAACATAAATTATTCCTTACAGTGACGGATACCGTCAGCCAAGTATTGTTTGACAAGGCATCCCTGCGCACCATGCTGGCAGTTATTGACTACCTGAGACACCAGCAGAGACCTCTGGGCTCTAATAGGTTTGTCTTTTTCTGAAAACACTTTCTGCTTTTGTGGGGATTTTTTTCCTGACATTTAACTTTGTGTGTGTATGTTTTAGCAATTCTTGTGCCACAGTATGTGATTCCAACTTTTGGCTAGTCTTGAACTACCTGGAGGTGGCCAAAGCTGCTCAGTCATGCTCAGCTCACTTCACTGCTCTGCTATACACAGAGATTTATGTAGATAAGATCAAACTAAATTTAGAGGAAAGCAGCAGGTAGGCATCAACTGCATTAATTTTTTCATATGGAGTCACCGCATAACTGCATTATGTGTTCTGAGACCTCATAAAATTATCTCACTCTAATCAGAACCAACAAGAGCAGAGCAACACGTAAGCTCAGCTTTGAAGAGAACAGCCAACAAGTCACTATTTGTAGTCTGACTGAGAAAAGCATGGAGGACACTGATATCAGCCTGGAGGTCTGTCATCTACTATTTCCTTTTAACAGGAACCATGAAAGATTGTTTAACTAAAGATGAAAAACAATTACACTATCGTAGGAGTTGCTGATTGACGTCTACAGGAGCATCGGAGAGCCTGACAGTCTTTATGGGTGCAGTGGAGAAACCATGACCAGTCCACTAACAAGGTCATCAATCTTATAATCAAAGCATGTTTTCACTGTTTTCATCAGAATATCTAAAAGACACAAATCCCAATTTTACAGGATTCGAACATATGAACATGAATCTATGTGGGCGAAGGCTCTGATCTCATACGATCTTCACCCTGCACTGCCTGACGTCACTCGACAAGTGGGAATTGTGCAGGCAAGTTAAACACACATTTACTTTGCCGCTTGTCCTCATTAAGGTCACAGGTTCCCTCTTGAATCATTCCTCAGCTTGCCAAGACAATTTTGTCAGTAATACGCTTCTAACATCTCAGATTGTGGAAGGTCCAGAGCATAAAACAAGATCCATATTATGAAATTGTAAAATAATGTGGCAGCAGGCCCTTCAATACAGCTCAAATGGTTCTTTTTCACGACTGGATTTTATATAAAGTTCTTTCAATAATGTTAAACAGGGTTACAGCAGGGGAGACAAACTCAATATTTTCTTAAATTTGTCTTTTGGTATTTCCAGTAGGTGTAACAAGGAGGTGTCCCAATATTTTCATTCCAAATTTATATAGTTTATATTCTTTTTCAGGGCTTGCACAACTTTGGTTTAAGTAGCATCCTTACCACCTATATGAGGGGTCTGGAGAGTGAAGGAGTGGAGTTGGGAGCTGAGCTGAGAGAGCTGCGTTTCCAAGCCGCCTGGAGGAATACTCAGTGGGACTGTAATCTGTCTGAGAGGTGAGGACCCTCTGTTGTACATTATTATTCTATAACACTGAATGATAATCTCTGTTTTCTATGTAATTTGTTGCTTCAGGAGTGACAAATGCAAACCAGGCTTTAATGAGTCAATGTTCTGTGCCTTGCAAGCATTGAGGGACAATGAGTTCTCCATGTTTGATCATACTCTCAAACAGGCCAGGTGAGGTGTTTTTTTTAGACATTATGATAACATAACTTCAGGTGGTTAGATATTTTTTCTCCACAGGCATAGAGAAGTAGAGGAGCTATGTAGAGGCAGTCTGGAGGCTGTGTCCTCCCTGTACCCAGCCCTCAGGAATCTGCAGAGCATCAGGGAGCTAGAAAGCGTCAAGATGCTTTTTTCAAGGTGATGGCAGAACATCACTAAACAGATTTTTATGAATGCATTTTTAATCTTGTGTACATCACTTTAGACCCTTCTCAGATCTGGCTGTGAAGAAGTTATGTAACCAGTGGAGACAGCACTCCCAGCTGCTGGCTGACAGCGACTTTGCTTTGGTGGAGCCTATCCTGGCCGTTCGTTCTGTGTCCCACAGCACACTGATGTCCAAGGCGGTGGACCCTGACTGTAGGCAGTATCTCAGCTCTGTACTCACTGACCACTTACTGGAGCTTTGCAGGCTGGCTCGTAAAGCTGGAAATACACAGGTAGCGTTGACAGAAACCACCAAACCAAACTAACTCAGTTGTATCAGTAAATCCCTTGAGAAGATATACCGTCGTCCCTCACTACATCTCAATTCGAACATCGCTTCCTCACTTTATTGCATTTAAAAAAAAAAAATATTTATTTCATGATTGCTATTTCATGGTTTACTATAATCTATTATTAGTAAAGAATATATTTTGATAACAATTATTGTAGTCACAATGTGTCAGTAATGTTACATCGATGAGACATTGCCTTACATTACCACAATTTGCAGCAATGGATGTATAGTCTGACATACATCCATGGCTGACATGACATAGGGCAGGTGTCGGGAACCTTCTTAGCTAAGAGGACCATGAAAGCCACATATTTTAAAATGTATATCCGTGAGAGCCATATAATATTTTTTAACATTAAATAATACTGTGTCCCTTTTTAAGCAAGTCCGACAATTTTTTAATATAATAAGTCTCTGAATTTATATGTCTTAATAACGCTGTTATACTGAAGCTAACCATCCATCCATTTTCTATGCCGCTTATCCTCATTAGGGTCGTGGGGGCATGCTGGAACCAATCCCAGCTGACTTTGGACGAGAAGCTGGGTATAACCTTGACTTGTCGCCAGTTAATCCCAGGGCAGACAAACAACCATTCACACTCACATTCACACCTATGGACCATAGGGTCGCCAATTATCCTAACACGCATGTTTTTTTGGATTGTGGGAGGAAACTGGAGTAGCAGTAGAAATAGTAGTAATAATCACGTTTTGGTGTCTGACCCACACTGCAGTAGAATACGGATGTATGGATGGATGGATAAATATACATAGGGATGTTTTATATTTTGAACAACATTTTTAACACTGGGATTTCTGTAATGTTTTACTTGCATTAAAAAAAAAATGTTATTGTATTAAGAAATGTCTGAGAACCAGATGCAGTCATCAAAAGAGCCACATGTGGCTCCCGAACCATAGGTTCCCCACCCCTGACATAGGGAAAAAGTTCTCCTACCATTCTGTATGGCAATGGCACGTTTTTTACTTCTTATTTTGTACCCACTCAGTTTCAAACCCATTCTTAAGTTTAGAATAAATAAATTGGAGGTGAACTATTTAGCTCGGTACATTGCTGAAATGTGAAAGATGTACCCACTTTTGTGAGATACTGTCTATAATTTGAACATAATGTCACAATTTTTTACTCTTGCGTCCAGCTGGCAGAGCGGGCTGTTTTACAGATGAAGCGACATGGAGTGGGCGGACAACAGGCATTGTCACCTGTGTCACCGTGGCAGCTGGAGGAGGCCCAGGTGTTCTGGGCCAAGAGAGAACAGAGTTTGGCTTTGGGCCTGCTGAGGCAGATGATTTACAATCTTGAGAAAAAGGTGAGACCGAACGACAAAAGCTATGCTACACAATCGAAGCTCAAGCCTAAATAGTCTGTTTTTCTTGCGGTATCTGTTAAACAGGTAGACTTCAATCCGTCTCTCTCACCAGTCTTCACAGAGTGTCTCAGGCTTTGTGGTAACTGGCTAGCTGAAACATGCCAGGAAAGTCCTGGAGTCATTTTGGACAAGTACCTAGAAAGGGTAAGAACCTTATCTGCATCCTTAAGCACCTTTATCTACAAAGCAAATATCTGTACTGTGGTATTTCTAGCTCTTTTTTGCAGATGTCTTTTTCTTCTTTTTCTAGGCTGTAGAAGTAATTCAGAGGGAGTCTGGACTACAGGACGTCCGGTTGCAGACTCAGAGAACTGAGGCCTTTTTGTCACTTGCCCGATTTTCCGACGGCCAGTACCAGAGCATTGACAAATATATGACCTCCTCAGAGTTTGAGAACAAACAGGCCCTTTTGGAGAAGGCAAAAGAAGAGGTGGACCTCATGAAGGAGCGTCAAGTGATGTCCAACAGGTTGGCACTACTAATACGCCAAGTTGTATTTATTTATCCATACATTATTAGGTGGTTTGTTCATTAATTTGCAAATTTATGCAAAACGGTTAATTGGCCATAAATGGTCTATAGGTATCAATGTGAGTGTGTGTGGGAATGGTTGGTTGTCTGTCCTGCGGTTGACTGGCGACCAGTCCAGGGTGTACCCCAATTCTCGCCCGGAGTCAGCTGGGATAGACTCCAGCAGACCCCGTGCCCCTAACAAAGATAAGTCGCATAGAAAATGGATGGATGGACCATTATTTTTTCTTTTGTTGCACATTAGTATAAAAATTTGGATGCAGGAATCTATTTTCTCCCCCAAATGTGAATGGTACAGTTTCAATCACACTTAATTTACTGTCAGCCTGAATAGTTGTATAAAAAGTGACGATACATTAGTTTTGAGCAATTTCACTATATAGCCATTCCCCCCCACAATATGTAACTGTCGCTGCTGTGCCTGCTCAGGCACAAGCACACGTGTAATCAAGACAATCCTCCTCAAACCAACTGGCATCTTGATGTCAGGTTGTGCAGTCAGCAGCAATTTACATTTAACGTGTTTAATTGTTTCCATCTCTGTGAATTTCAGTGGTAGCATTTAAGTCATCATGTATCTCTATGTTACGTTAATGCTTTGCCTGAATCCAGGTATACAATAAAGGTTCAAAGAGAGCTGGAGCTCGATGAGAAGGCACTTTCCAACCTGCAAGCGGACAAACAGCGCTTTCTGTGTAAGGCGGTAGAGAACTACATTCAGTGTTTGGAGCAAGGCGAGGAGCACGACACTTGGGTGTTCCGCCTGGCGTCACTCTGGCTGGAAAATGCAGACGTTAAAGCCGTCAATGACATGATGAAGGTTTGTCAATCGCATGTGAGCTTTGTATTTCTATTACTAGTGGTTAGTTTGTTTAAAATGCTATTTGAATAAATGGGACTTATGTGTTTTAGAAAGGAGTGAAGACAATCCCCTCCTACAAGTTTCTGCCTCTCATGTATCAACTGGCTGCCCGTATGGGAACCAAGATGGCGAGCGGCATTGGAGAGGATGTGGGCTTCCATGATGTCCTCAGTGAGGTGAGACATTACTTTTTCTGCAGCAGATGATCCGTTTCCTGGTATTCTTGGGAGCAAAAGCATGTATTGACAATCACTTTTAATATACTTATCGTGTCTCCTCACAGTTGATCTACCGCTCTTCTCTAGAGCATCCTCATCACACTCTGTTCATTATATTTGCACTGGTCAACGCCAAAAAGGATGAAACCTTTTGCAAGAGCCGGCTGTCAAAGAGTGCTCAGAGGCAGTCGTCACCCTTTGACATGGTAAGATGGACAAACCAGCTTTAAATATACAAATTCTCTCATTCTATCTGTGGCAATTCTTTACCTAAACTGCAAAGGGGACTAGCATTTATTGGAAGCAGGCGATGAGTGGAGAGTGACTGATTGTCTCCAAATCTTTTAAATTATGATTTTGAGTGCATGAGAAAGTAGAGGCACAGCATACCTTAAAATGTTTATTTAGTACAACGGACTATTACCATATTAAAATATATATATATATATATATCTAAGATTTTGAGAATAAAATTTGTAAATTCACAATAATAAAAGTTGTACATTTACAAGAATAAAAGTCGAAATATTTCCTTTCACCAAAGCCAAAGGTCACATAAGTCCTATGTCTTTATAGGGGTCTCCGGCAATGCCTGTTACCATGGCGTATAAATATAGTCTGAGATTTTGGGAATTCACGACTATGAACTTGTAATATTACTAGAGTAAAGTCTGAAATTTACTAGAATAAAAGTCGTAACTTCATGTTACAGGGATTGCCTGAAACAGCTTTGAAAAGGGGGGGGGCTTATTTGGTTTGCTTATTTGCTAACCTGTTTGTGCCCAACTGCTCTGTTTTGCTGTCGTGCATTTACTGTACTTTTTTTTTTTGTTGTTGCCTTGATACTCACCGAGACAAAGCAAGGTGATTGCCTTGTCGTAATTAAAGCAGTTCTTATATCAAATCTAACCTCGACCTCCAAAAACCTCATCATAAGAAAAATTCATAATACGAATTGGCCTTTGAAAAAAACTGTATTTCCATCCCCTTTAACAAAAAATCATTCCAAATACAAAAATGGAAATTGAAAGTGCCGCCCAGATTTTTTAATGTACTGTACCGCCATACAAGCTGCTCTCCCCTGCCATGGTAACGCACCAAAGTATTGGATGCCAACTGCCTTAAAACCAAAGAAGAAGAAGAAGGTGCCCTCCCATTGGTTATCTCGGTTATCTGGCATCATCTTCCAGAATGGTGCTACATCAGGGAGTCCCTTAGCTCAGCGTACCGAAAAGCTGCCATCCATTGTTAAAAATTGAAATTTAAAAAATCATAGTGTTAAGTTTAGTATGTAATTTACTGTATTAAATTAAGTTACAGTAGGTAAACTTACAAATGATTTCTGTCATCTGGCAAAACTCCGTTCCGTCCTCCTACGCCGCCATCAAGCTCACCTCGTTTGTGTCGTTTCAACAACATTTTTTTTTTTTATTGCTTTTATTATTTTCTCATTTTTTTACATTCATCCACATATAAATGTTCATGTTGTCATTAATTAACATATTTATTTCGGGTGGGTACAATATTTACACTTAACACGACTGAGGGGGCTGGAACAAATTACGCTAATTATATGGTAAATTTTGTCTCATAGTACGAAGATTTCAAGACACAAAAGCCCCTCCGGAACGAATTAATTTTGTATTCTACTGTACGTGCTTCTATGTGCAAAAATGAGGAAAATTCCAAGAGACACATGCACGTCGCCCGCACAGATTTTCGTACTTGCAAACAGCACACAAGGCCCGTAGGAAGAACATTGGCATGCAAATTATTTTCTGTGTATACGCAGGAAAACTTTGCACCCAGCCAGTTCATAAGGGCAAGGTAGGGGAGAAGTGTGTGACCCTTGCTTGTGTCTCAAGTTTAAAAGTACATTGTGTACATTGCCCGGTTACGGCAGCGGTTCCTCCTGTAGCGGGCGACTTCTCCAGCTGTACACTCTGGTTCTGCAGACCTCTGTGGATGCGCGGAATGGATGAATGAATGCACCTTGCCCAGCCACGGCAGGCTGCTTTTCCCACTGTACACTCTGCATCTCCCGGTAATGATAGCAGCAGGTGTCGTGGGAAGCCAGTACGGCCATCTTGCAATCGAAGCGAGTTGGCTACATGAGCCTTGTATGATGCCCACACACGTACGTCCTCAGTGAGTACAAGAGCCTTACATGAAGCGCACCTAGCATGCAGGAGTCGCACGCCACACTCATAATCTACAAGCTACCAACAGAGGACGAGCCGCAACCACGTGTGTGTCACAAATCACTGTATGTCACACTTGCAACCCCTCTGACTTCTTTACATGCTCACCAAGGCCAACAAATATACCAAATAATGCAGAGCCCGTGTGTGTGGTAACATGTATGTCAGGATGGACCACTTAAGGACCACTTAAGACATGTTGATGATGTCGACATTGTTGATGCCAAGTTAAAAAATGTCATATTGCTTCAAACACTCTGACAGTCATGAAACTAAACTACCCTACTCTATCTTTTACAGTTGCAGTACAAAAATCAAGATATTCATCCTCTCCTTTCAAAGCGTTCTATTGGCAGCTTTTACAGACGAATTTTTTTGTGCTGTTTTGCTTTGCAGGAACGTTCAGATGTAGCCCGGAAGATCATCGGTGCAGTGAGGAAAAAGAAAGGTGAGATGATTCGTGGGCTTGAGCGACTGTGTGACGCGTACATCTCACTGGCTTATATGGATGCCAGCAAACACAAGCTGGAGAAGAGTGAGTAAAGATTTGATACACATCTATCACTTACTGTCCTGCTGGGACAATGATGATATTTTACAATGCATGGTAACTACAAACACTGTGCATGAATTGTGTTTGTTATTCATTACAGAGGCCATTCCCATTCCTGCGGATCAGCCCATTCTGCACATCAAGGACCTGGATGTGGTCGCCATCCCCACAGTTGAGATCAAGGTACTCTTATTATAATCATACTGTAGATGAGGTGAAAGAAAAAAGGGAAAATACAGTATAGTAGTCTATCTGTGCAGCATGCGAGAAAGTCACAAGGTGCATTCAAGAACAGCCGAATAAAGTAGGACAGGTTGCCGCTCACAATAAATATGCAAAACTTGCAGAAAATATGCAAAAACTGTGGAATTTCTAACTATATATTATTTTTTTGATACAATAATGGCCAATATTTACTAAATGTATATCCCTTTAAAATTGTATGTAGTTATTTGCAAATTATTGTGTGGGATTTTTTAAATCATTGTGCCTGAATGTTTCCTGCAGCCAGGTGGTTGGGCACCCCTTCTTTACAGCACACTATGCATGATATGATGTGCTCTTTTACACATTTGAAAATACTGAAAAAAAATTCCACTTTTATACAATTGGCTTCTTTATTTTATAATATAAGATCATCGTCTATATCAACAAATGTAACCAATAATTGTATTGTTTGTACACTGTATTGTATCGAATCGTTGTTTTTAAAATATATTATTTTTAAATCGTATCCTAACCCGTGTATCTAGATGCGTATAGAATTGTTTACCACAAAGAGATGTGTATCCCTATTATTATTATTATTATTATCATTATTATTTATTCCATTTTTTTTAACTGGGATCGAGCGAGGGAGTAACAATCAGATCACAATATTGCGAGGGACGACTGTAGTGTTTTTTTTACCAGACACATGACATCATTGACTTCACACCTGAGCTGTCATGCCGGTCAGTACAGTCAAAGTTTGTCTATTTACTTTAAAAGGTTGATCCATCGGGTTGCTATGACGACATTGTAACCATCAGATCCTTCATGCTTCACTATCACCTGGTCGGAGGAGTCAACCTTCCCAAAATCATCGACTGTGTCGGCTCGGACGGCAAGATCAGGAGGCAGCTGGTCAAGGCGGGTACTTGTTTATTTTGTGTGTGTGTGTGTGTGTGTTTCTTTAGAGCTAATCAGACTGGCTTTCATGTCCTAGTTATGTTCATTAGTCAAAAATATGTGGAAATGTTTTTTCTTTATTCTAGTTAATCCCATCCACTCATCAGTTGAGCGATGACGTCTGTCTTTTGGCCTCCAGTTAATAATTAATGTTGTTTCTGTGTTCGACCAAACACAAGGTTTGTAGACCACAAATGTGCGTTGGCATCTTTTTAGGTGCTAAAGGTTGGGTGTGTGTATGTAAAACACTTATGAGCTAATCATTTACTGTTTGAAATGCGCATGATCAAATATTTTCCAGTCTTTTTCATTTAATTGAATGACATTTTAGTACATCACTCACATCTTTTTAGGTCCCTGTCCGCTTACTTTTGCCCTCTCTGTGTGAACAGGGCAAGGATGACTTGCGACAAGATGCAGTGATGCAGCAGGTGTTCGGCATGTGTTCCATGTTGCTACAGCGCAACAGCGACACTCGTAAGAGAAAGCTCAACATCAAAAGATACAAGGTTACACATGCTCATATTGCTGCTTTATATTTAAAACTCCTTTTCAAATCCTTGACAAAGACATCTGCACTGTATCATAACGCTGTTTTTTCAGGTTGTGCCATTCTCACAGTGTAGTGGGGTTCTAGAATGGTGTTCCGGCACGGTTCCCCTTGGAGACTTCTTGGTGGATCCCAACAAAGGGGCCCACAAACGCTTCAGGCCTCAGGATGCGTCCAGCTTTGCCTGCCGCAAGAAGATGATGGTACCGCTCAGGCATTGCCCTAGCTTGCTATTGTTATTGTGGTCACAATTATTATTTTAATTTTGTCCTTTTTTAATCAACTTTGCTATCCAAGGAGGCGCAGAGACTGGGCTTTGACGACAAGCTGCAAGCCTACATTGAAGTATGCAGAAACTTTAAGCCCGTTTTTAGATATTTCTGCATGGAACGCTTCCTGGACCCTGCGGTATGGATGGAAAAACGTCTGGCCTACACCCGCAGTGTGGCCACCTCCTCTATAGGTATTATTTAAAGAAAACACAGACACACATGCAGCACAGCATCATATTCAAACAAATATTGGGTAACCTCTCTCCAGATGAGTCAACAATGACTGAACATTTGTACTTTTGTTTGAGGTATTCTTGGCCATGTCAGTTCCAAGACAGAGACATTTTTTAACCTTTTATTCTAAAGGCAAACACCATTGTTGCTCTCTAAAAAAGTTCTGCTCAAGAATTTATTTAAATTATTGTTAGATTTTTTGTTCATTTTTAAATGTCCCATGTTATTGTCCTTTTCAATATTTTTTAATAAGTCTCAGAGGTTCCACAGTAGTGTACAGTCGTCCCTTGTTTATAGTGGTTAATTGTTACCAGACATGACCACGATGAATGTATTTCTGCAATATAGGATTTAATGTTAATGGAATATTCTCATAGTTATAGCACAGAAAACCTGTTTAGGACTTTTTAAATACAATTATTAGTGCCCTGTACACATGAATAAACACACCTATAGTCACCTTTACACTCCTATTATACACTGTTATTCACATTGCAACTCTTAGTTGCAGCAGGGACTTAAGACGGCCATTAGATAGTGAGCTAACCAGTTAGCCTCAAATGTATTTCTTCTAAAATATAAGAAGCCAAAAACCTACCACTTCCACACGAAATGGGAGAACTTTTGATTTCATGACTTCATGGAGTAGGGTAATGTTAATGTCTCATAAATGTTTTGTGTCATTACTGCCACCTAGTGACCAAAATACTACATATCACTTGTATTATGTTATGTTGACTAAGAATGGACCATGTTATACAACAAAACAGAAATCATTGATTTACTTAATTCTGTAAAACTGCAATACAGCGGGGGAGCGATAATCAAACTGCGATATTGCGTGGGTCAACCGCATTGTTAAAACAACCTGTTGGCCTTATTTGCACAGTCCTGTAGTCATTAGTCACAAATTCACTACGATTGGTTGGTTGAAAACTGTTTGTGCATGTCATGTTTGTAACCAACAGTCGGATACATTGTTGGCCTCGGTGACAGACACATCCAGAACATCCTGATTGATGAGCAGACTGCGGAACTGGTTCACATTGACTTGGGTGAAGTCATTCTTAAATAGCAGCTACATGCTTGTTTGAACAACAATTTAAGTGTAATCCTCATTCATTTACAGTGATACACTGTAACCTCTATCTTTTCCAACCCTGGTTGTGTGCAGGTGTGGCTTTTGAGCAGGGCAAGATTTTGCCCACCCCTGAGACTGTCCCTTTCAGACTCTCTAGAGACATTGTGGATGGTATGGGCATTACTGGAGTGGAGGGAGTTTTTAGAAGGTCAGAAAACTGTGTGACTGTGGCTTGAAATGTGTCCCAGAGTGATTGTTTGTAAACTCAGGAGACCTTTCACTTGGAAAAGATGCACCCTGTTTGTATTTGCTCACACATAGTTTCTAGAGATACCACTTTCTCAATCTCTGTCTGAGGTATGATTATGTGTCTAAACTAAAACTGACTGGAGCCCTTTTAAACTCATATCCCAAACAACTAAAAAAAAAAACAGGAAGTTGACACCTATTATCCCACCTCCATGACAAAAGAAAAGAAAGCGGAGATTGATTGTTTGTTAAAACTTTGTTGACAGGTAATCACTTTTTCCAGTGTTGACATTGTAATTGCTTGTATTAAATTGGAAACTGTCTTTGAGACTCCTAGACTTATTTCACAGCTGTTACAATAAAAGAATGAGGGGACATTTGCCTTGTAAAAAAGAATGTACAATACTATAAACTGTATGCCTGAAATGGTTTATTAATGTGTAAAACTGAATTAAAATATGTTTAATAACTGTGAGAAGCATATTATTGGGTATAGAGTTTTACAAATATAATTTTTTAGGGCTTTATAGAGATCTATAGAGATCTTGGAATGTACCCTACTATCAATAGCGTGAATCTACTGTACACAAGTAAATAAAGCCCTTTTATAAGTTTTTCACCACTTCATTATTACTATCATTTTTCACCAGATGTTGTGAGAAGACCTTGGATGTAATGAGAAGCTCCCAAGAAGCTTTGCTGACCATTGTAGAGGTGCCAAACGCACACACAGATACACACACACACACACACAACTGGTTGACTTTCACATCTGAAAGTGTCAGTGTTTCTTTTCAGTGGAACAAGTCATATAAAAACTGTTGATTTTCCCAATGCGAAGGTATTGCTCTACGACCCCTTGTTTGACTGGACAATGAACCCCCTGAAAGCGTTCTACCTGCAGCATGACGAGCAGCAGGAGCTAAACGCCACACTTAGTTCCACCATGGGAGGCGACGACATGGACAACCACCGTAAAGCCAGGTACTGGAACTGGAACATTTGTGGGCACCTTTATTATAAATTCATAAATTAAATAAGTGTGTATGTAGCTACAGTACAAAGTATAAGTATTATTTAATTCATTTTTTTCTGCATCTTGTTCTCATTCGCAGGGACAAAACATAAATAGCTACAACATAGAGACTTTTGGTTTTGTTCCCATTTTTCATGAGCTGAGTTTAAAGATGTAAAACTTTTTCTATGTACACAAAAGGCTTATCCCACAAATATTTACAAATGTGTCTAAAACTGCTAGTGAGCGTTCCTAAATCATCCACCTCATGTGTGGCATATCAAGATGCTAAGTAGAGCATGATTGTTGCACAGGTGTACCTTAGGCTGGCTATAATAAAGGCCTCTCTAAAATTGGGGGTGGCCGAAAACCAGTCAGTATCTGCTGTGAGCACCATTTGCCTCAAATACCATATACAGCGTCTCAAACATGCTCAATGAATGACATGTTGGGTGAGTATGCTAAGCACTGGGATGTTTTCCCGTAATTGTGTGAATTGTGATCTTTGGTATTGTCAAGCTATAACATGAGGGGATAGTTGTAGATGAATGGCACAACACTTGGCCTCGGGATCACATCATGATACCTGTGGATTCGAAATGCCATGGAAAAAAATGCACCTGCAGTATGTAATGCAGATCTTTCACCCACAGTGACAGCCAGAACTTCAACAAGGTGGCGGAGCGAGTGCTGCTGCGACTTCAGGAAAAGCTTAAGGGAGTGGAGGGGGGCACTGTGCTCAGTGTGGGCGGCCAGGTCAACCTGCTCATCCAACAGGCCATGGACCCCAAAAACCTTAGCAGACTCTTCCCGGGCTGGCAAGCCTGGGTGTAGATGGGACACCTGAAGGAATTACCCCCATAAAATGTACATTTTACTGTAGCAGTTTATTGCTTTGTAAGTGTGAATATGTTTTATGTAACCTTGATTTCATAAAGCTTGGATATCCTTTCTTAGTGCTTCACCATTGCTCTTAATATTGTATTATTAGGGCAAATAAATCCGATTGTGGGGGAGAAATGCAGACTTACTCACAATTTTTGAAACTTAGTGTTTGCATTGTGCACTCAAGTTAGTCATGGCATTGACTAACTTGAGTGTGTAGTCGAGTGAACAAAGCAGGCTCAGGAGTGAAACATCAAGATGCCTGTAAGTGAGGAGTGGCCATACACGCCATCATGCACTATTTGATCACTGTGGTGACATAACACAGTGATAAGGAGAGAACCACCTCAGAAAAGGCATAATTTTTCATCTGCAGAAAAAGAAGCTTGGATAAAGGAACAGATTTTTGCATGAATATTTAAAAGCTTATTTATAGGTCAGGCATTTAAATTATCTTGAAATACTTTTTTTCTGTTGCTGACAAAAAGAAACATGAGTACTAGTGTGGTAAGTCACTTTCAATAGATATACTTTCTGCTTTAAATTCATTGAATTCTTTCATATTGAAATGGTTTTAAAACCATTTATGAGATACTTAAAAGGTTTAAATACTGTATCTTATTGCACTCGTCTCTACCACAAGCATATAGATCCAAGTGTGTGTTTGAGCCAGGGGACCACAGAGAGGACATGTCAACCCAGCCGATTTGAATTGAAGCCACAGTATGTTCACCATTTGGCTGGAAATCCTTTGCCTGACTTTAACCACTACGCTCCTAAACATAAAGGTAATTTTAAACTCTTGTACGATCATAATTATGTCAGTGTTTCAAAAAATGACAATACACTAAAAGCAAAGACAAATGGAATTACAATATGACATTTGTACATTTTTGTATTATTAATTATTTTATTATATAGTCCCTTTAATTTTGGCACTCATGATTCCAATATAAAGCACTGTGTAAGCATCCAATAAGGATGTCATCTCCTATGACATCTCTAGGTGGCATATTTGCATGGAATTTAGGGATTGCTGATTGTTGTTTAACTTCCAATAGAATTCTATGAATATGTATCATATATATTGATTTAGTATATATAATGGCTATTATACCACTATCCGCTATACCTTCCCTCAAACTAACGTCAGATCACATCTTATGCATTGAATGAAAACATTATGCTTCTTTTACATTTCATACGTAGTGGAAATTAATACAGGAAATTTAGTCCAGACATATTGTTTAGGTTTGTTTCAAACTTGCAGTTGCAGCAGGAACAAAAAAGGCTTGTTCTCGACAACGTAAAAAAAAAGTGAAAAGGGGAAATACAATATGCTAAGTATACTTTAACGAACATACATTCAAAAATGTTAAATATTGTAATAAACTCCAGTATACAGTATAAGGGTGCAAAATGCAAATAAAGAGATGTAAGTAAATGTCGGACAGCATTTTCTATTGTCCATGCTATGGACAATTTCTTGAGATAAAAAATGTGTATTTGTTATATGAATTATAGATTCAATATAACTACAGGATGCTTCAATCCTGAATAATATAGTTACGTGTTTCTGGCATGTAGTGAAAACCAATGTGCATATTAAATAGTTATTTTAAAAGTCAAAATTAAATAAACCTAGAAATTTCATTTGTGCAAAAAAAGGCAGTATTTAAAAAATTGTCTTGCCACTGACCCATGCAATTTTTTGGAAAGGCGACAAAATAGATGAACAATGTATTGCGTTTCACGTGCTTTGCATTGTCACATTGTGTTTGTTTTGTGTGAGATTTCAAACAAAGTTGTGTTAAGACGGCTGTGGTTGCTGGGATCTGCCTGCTGAGTCTTTTGCTGCTTGCTGGAATCCTCCTGGCCTATTACTGTTCGTATATCCATTTATTGATATCACTCCTACTCCTGCTCCTCCCCATGAGGATGCACTGACTGATCCTGCTTGACACTGGAATCTCATGTCCTTGTCAGTGTCCTCTCCCAGTATGCATGGGGTACAATGTGGTGATAATAGCGCCTGTGTCAGGGAGTCCCAATGGTGTGACGGAGTGTTGGACTGTCCACAAGGCGAGGATGAAGCTCATTGTGGTAAAATGATCCAACATGATTGCCTAATGACCATGTGAACGATGTGTTTCGTGAATTAGTATTGCTTTCTTTCCGGGGTCAGTGCGGCTTCACGGTTCCAGTTTCCTGCTTCAGGTCTACTACTCCCAAAAATGGATGAGCGTTTGTTCTCACAACTGGACGCCTCAACTGGGCAGAGCGAGCTGCCGAGACATGGGATACAGCGGGCAAGAAGACATGGAGGTGTTTGACTCTTTCACTGCATGTCTTTTATTTACATCACGATGTGCTTTGGTAGGAGCACCAGTATTCTATCAGGCCAAAGTGGGGCACCTTCTCAGGAAGAACTTTTAATAGTAGCAGCAGAGCCAAACCCTGATGTCGCCATCGTGCAACAGCTTGCACTTAGGTGGGTTGGACACCAGTAAGTTTACAAAACACGACACAATAAACTAACAGCTTCTCCTCCTTCTTTTTTCCCTGTAGCAATCACTGTCCAAGTGACACTGTGGTGACACTGCAGTGTACAGGTACTACCTAGAATTACATGAGTTTGTTTAATTCTCACCCAAAACAAAGTTTATTTTTCCTATTTGGAAAATAGGAAAAATTATATTTATACACATACTTATATACTACAATGTGAAAAATGACTATTTCTTTTCTGAGTATTTTTTGCTTGTACCTCTCTAGAAGTGATGACTAAAAGCCATTCTGAATCCAGAATATATTTGTACGTGTATCTTTTGAAACATATTTGACATTTTCAATGTCATTTTAATGTTGGTCATTTTCAAAAATAATTACAAATGCAATCCATTTATAACAAATGTCATGGTCTTGAAATAAAATGAATATGCTTATTGATATAGTAATAATTATCATACACTTACCATATTTAAATATATATATTTCAATAAACGTGTTAACATAATAAATATAAATTTGTGTATATATATATATATATATATATATATAATTTATCTGCCTAATTGGTTTTGTATTTAATTTATTTTGGCACACACAATGAAACAAACCATACACAAATGCAACAACTTTAACATCACTTTTTAAATCATATTATACATGACATACTAGCATATTCATCTTTTATTTCACATTTTATTATTTATTGTTTTATATTTTTATATTATCATCTGTATTTACTGTATGGCGGTGGTAAAAAGGGTAAAGTTGCCAAATCCTAAGGCTAAGACTTCTGGCTTCTATCTATAATGTAGATTGAATAATGAAAATAAAGGCAGTCATAACTGCAAACTAATAAAAATAACAACTAATAATAATAAGCATTGACAGACTAGCAGCGTTCAACAATGGGCTTCTTCTTGGTCGTCATTCTTCTCAGATTGTGCAGGAGGCGTAAACTCCAGCAGGCCCGCTGAAGCACAGCTAGCGCCTCTGGGGGCTTGGCCGTGGCAGGTAAGTTTGCAGGTTGCCAGCTCTCATCGCTGTGGAGGTGCAATCGTTTCTCCCTTCTGGATCATCACAACGGCCCACTGTGCACTCATGTGAGTTCTCACAAGCATAGGAGCTTGTTGTGATCGGCATAACTCCTCCATGTGTTTCTTGTCTCCTCTGTAGGACCCCCAGTGCTGGAGACTGGTCTGTGTACGCAGGGATTGTGGATGCTTTAGGTGTTCTCTTTAACCGTGCTTCCTCTGTGAGTCATGTCATTGTCCATGAAGGCTTTGACAGAGACACTCACAAGAATGACATTGCTATGATGAGGCTCAGCACACCTCTGAATTTCACAGGTGCATCGCAGTTCATACTCGGATGAATGAAAGATGATGAATATATTTTTAAAACAATGTTATTTGCCAGTCTCCAGTAATATTGGTCCTGTCTGCCTCCCAAATTTTGGTTTGAACATCTCTGACCCTGTGAACGGATGGACAACAGGATTTGGTGTTGCAGTAAATGGAGGTGGGAAAATCCCCAATTATTTTCTTAAAGCTATCAATGAGACACAAATGAACATTTGGAAGGGTTGCCCAAATGTTGGTACATGAAGCTGACAATTTTCCATCTGTTGTGCTTCAGACTCTCCATACCTGGTGGAGGCTCAGGTCTATTTTGGAGATTCTACAGGATGCAACAACTCTATGGCTTGTAATGGAAGAATATCAGAGGACATGCTTTGTGCCGCGGAAGTATCACACACATACAGAGTAAGGGTTGCAAACCCCACTGGGAACCATCTTGTTCTTTGAGTTGACACAAATGTAGTGTGTGCACTACTCACATAGAAACTTAGGCTACATTCACATTACCAAACAAATGCGACTTGTAACGTGAACGCAACGCGCCTGGAAAGTGACGCGCATTCCACTTTGTTATAAATCTCGATGAGCCTTGGAAACCTGAAAAAATGACAGACTTATGCATGTGTTCTTTCTTCTTCTAGAGTTTGGTGAGTCGCGTGGTTCCGTCTTCATGTCAGTTTACAGCGCCACACATAGGTGTGCCTTGTGTATTACATCGTTTTCACCCAGTGAGCCCTTCCCATCTGGATGCAACTATTGACTATTATGGCACAGTGTGAATGCAATTTTCTTTCAAATCCACCCAAAAAAAATCCCAGGAACATTACTGTGTGGACAGCGCCTTAGAGTAGCCAGTGTATGGCTTGTATAGCAGTATATCATTATTATGCATTGAAAATGAGTCAGCACACAGCCATTATTGTCCAAATAGCTGGATGAATAGCACCCCACAGTCGCAATTAAGGATAAATGTTCCCCCATATCTGAGGAAAAAATTTTCTTTGTTTTTCAGATGGACAGTGGGGGTCCTCTCGTGACTCAGATGGGTGGTGTGTGGTGGCTCTTAGGGAACAATATTTGGCGACAAAGTGGCAGTGAGTCAAACAAAACGAGTGTTTATAGCAACGTGACCTATTTCTTGGACTGGATACATCATCAGATGAAGGTAACAACCACAAAAATGAATGAACACATTAATTAAGATAAATAAAACAAAAAAATATGTCTATCATTGTTTTCATGAGGACGCTACTCATGTATTTGCAGAAACATCCCGATGACTAAACACATGACCACCGACCAAACAAGGATGTGATTTACTTTTGCCTTAAGTGCACATTTACTTATTTATTCTTTCTCAATTATTTTTTAGTCCATGTGGCTTTTTTTAATCATTAACTTAACCTTTTTGTTTTATTGCAACTACTTTGTGTTTGCTAAGAAATACACATGTAACTAATAAAAACTTTTAGGACAAAAAGGTATTCTCTGTATTTCTTGTTTTAAGTGGAAGATAAAGAGAAGATAAGCTTGGCTCAGGAACAAAACTGCCCGTTCTTAGGCTGCCCCATGTCAATCTACAGAATGTATTTAATAGACTTTGCTTTTATGTAAGGAAACATATACAAGTGTATAGTAAGTGCACATTTGTAATAATTTACTTCTAATCTACATAATGATGCTGAGTAGAAAGCCAGTGCAAGTTTAAAAGTAACCATGTTTGTGATGTTCCTTGAGGGAACCTGTCTGAAACAAACCATAACTATCCATTTTCTATGCAGCTTATCCCAGCTGACTTTGGGCAGGAGGCGGGGTACACCCTGGACTGGTCGCCAGTCAATCAAAGACAAACAACCATTCACATCTATGGACAATTTAGATTAATCAGGTTAATTTAGGTTAAACCAATTAACATTACAGGCATGTTTGTGGAATGTGGAAGGAAACTGGAGCAAACCCACACACGGACGCGGAGAACATGCAAACTCCACACATAGATGCCCAACGGAGATTCAAACCCAAGTCATCCAAATCTCCTGTGTGGCCACCATGCTAACACTCGACCTCAGTGCGGCCAAACCACAACTATGAGTCATTAATTTCATCATTAATTTAATCAAAGCTTCCGTGTATTGAAAGGTTGCCAAGAAACACTCAGGGCTCTAATTTCGTAAACCAGGCGCAACTTTGTTTGCGCCTCACCAATGGCTGTGCCAGGTACGGCCTGGCGTAAGTATGCTACCGTCCTTCCTATCGTCGCAAGTGGCAAAGAGGGAGGAGAGAGGCCGTGACTGGGTTTAACACACTCGGGTCAAATCCTCACCATTCTATTGAGCTCCTTTCCTCACCTTTAAATGTGCCGCTGGCAAAGCGGATTGCAAGTTTTGTTGAATATGGATGAAGACGGCAGAAGACGGCCAAACTTCTCCCAGACAGAAAAGGATGTTTTGGTCTGGGAGCTCCAAGCTTGCAGTGTCTGAATATATGGTCACGCGAGCAGAGCTCGGCGGGCTAATGATGCAAAAACTGCATAATTGGGATGAAATCCAAAGCAACTGTGTGTAAAAGACGCATTGCCAAGCTTGTAGTCTCGTCCTTGTCACTTGTGTTTGCATGTGAAATGAACTTGTATCAGCCAATTCATTATCATTTTTGCAATTCTTTGTTACACAATCAAAGATGTCAATACGTTTGAATAACCGTTTCTTTAATTAACCACATCCATATCAGATACACTGGCCACTGATGAAGAGGAGGAATAGGGGAGCGGCGATTCGGGGACAGATGAGGTGGTGGAGACAGAGGCAGACGGGACAGTCAATATAGATGAAAATGTATGTGCTGATTCAGATAGTTACTTTAAATAGTGGTTGTTGTGATTATTAAATGCATTCAAATGTGCCTGACATTGTGTAAACCGGCCTGTGGGGTTTTGGTGACGTGTGCGCCTGTGCGCTAGTCAGCCAAATTACCACTAGATTGACTGCAATTCGCTTTGGGCTGAGAGTAGACCAAGTTGGAGACTGCGAGCTTTCAGCACACCTTCGGCGAACCCTTTTGGCACAAAATTGTCACTACGCCAGGCTGAATCAGTTGGCACCTCCCCCTGCTGCGCCACCACACTCATGGCGGCGCGCCTTGGTCTACCAAATTGGCTGCGCACTGTGTTGCGCCTGACAAAATTAGCACTGTGCAGCCTGCGCCACGCTGCACAACCCACAAAATTAAGAGCCCTCAAAAGCAAGTCAGGCTGTTCGGTTGCATTATCAACAAGGCTTTTACTCACCTGGTTAGAAAATAATTTCATTGGTATTTACTAGGGTTGTGGGTGAGGGGCAGAGGAACACACAGGTTCAAGACAACTGTATTCTGTACATTGGGCTCTTTCCGTTCTTTACTTGTATGTGAGGAGGGCTTTGCGTCCAGCTTTAGGTGGTCATGGTGGTGTCTGTGACGTACCTTTTTTTTTTCTTGCCATTTTTGTAGAAATTACTTTCTCCAGTACAATGCCGTTCAACTGATTTGCAAGGGTATAGTATCCCGGTGTCTTCCGAACCCAATTTTTATGCAGACAGAGGAGATAGTGATACTGAGTGAAAACGTAGAAAACCTGTAGAAATTAGTTGCACCAACTGCCAAGGCTCGATCAACCTCCATTTCTGCAGAACAGCTTTAAATTGTTGACCCATTTTGTGTTACCTTTTTCCTGTGTGGCCAACATGCTAACCACTGGACCACAGTGCAGCCAAACCATAACCATGAGTCATTAATTTCATCATTAATTTAATCACAGCTGTTGTCCTGTTGTTCAGGCCTTTTTTTGTAATTCTGAAAAAAACAAATGTTCAGTTTTGGGTAACTTTACCTTTTTTAAACTCTGGCACTTCACCGCTTACCCTGGTATCATTTCAATATATAGTAATTGATATAAATTTCAATAAATAACTGGGAAAATTCCAGTGGTCTAAAACTTTTGATCATTAGTGTAAAAGCACCCAACACATTTCCTTTAGTTCAGTTCAGTTACAGTAGTGCCTTGGTTAGCATCATTTATCTGTATCAAACCAAAACTCACTTTAACCAAGGCTAGTTTTCCCACAGAATATAATGTAAATTCACAAAACACATTTTATAATAACAATTATAGTTTTACATTCAGAAAATTAAAAAGTATACAGAGAAGTCTGTAAAAGGTTTTTTATACATGCAGTTTTACATTCTAAAAACAATGCCACAAACATGACATCAATTTTACCGGTAGTGGACAAGCATCCTTTTTCATGTGCCTTGCAGCTTCTGGTGTATCTCCATTCTCAAGCAGGTCAGCGTGTGTGTGAGCTTGACTAAAAAAGTCAAGTGCATGACTTACCTGGCTGGTCAATGTATTCAATTCACGTGACTAATGACAGACAATTTTCAAAGATTGTGTCTTATACACAAAGGCCGCACGGTGTCTGAGTGGTTAGCACATNGGGCCGCACGGTGGCTGAGTGGTTAGCACATTGGCCACACAGTCAGGAGATCTGGAAGACCTGGGTTCAAATCTCCGTTGGGCATCTCTGTGTGGAGTTTGCATGTTCTCCCCGTGCGTGTGTGGGTTTTCTCCGGGTACTCCGGTTTCCTCCCACATTCCAAACACATGCATGTTAGGTTAATTGGCGATTCTAAAAAATTGTCTATCGGTATGAATGTGAGTGTGAATGTTTGTTTGTCTATATGTGCCCTGCGATTGACTGGCGACCAGTCCAGGGTGTACCCCGCCTCTTGCCCAAAGCCAGCTGGGATAGGCTCCAGCATCCCCATGACCCTAATGAGGATAAGCGGTACAGAAAATGAATGAATGTATACACAAAATACTTGTCTCGTTTGCAAGTATTAGCCTTTATTGCAAACTTTCTTCACCTTTAATAAACCCAAAAAACTGAGGGTAGAAAGATGAGAAAGTGTTTTTTAGTATGACCAGAAGTGTTAGGGAGCGGAGGCAGGTGGCTTGGGTTGCAGAGGTCGCAACTGGCCGGTGTTACTTGTTTGCTGGGTTTCCGTCTGTGGTCGAAATGATTCAACAAAAAATGAGGTAGTAAAAGTTTCAAACAGTTATTTTGACATGCAACACTGTTACCATTCTTTGGTGGGCCTGGCTCCTCTTCTCATTTAGCCACTTTTCCACTGAACGCCCCTCGGAACGTGAACAAAAGTGTTCGTTCCTATAGCGACCGTGGCCGTACTCTTTAGTCTTAGGAAAGCCACACCGCCTGCAACG
Source organism: Oostethus manadensis (assembly GCA_024372805.1). NCBI lineage: Eukaryota > Metazoa > Chordata > Actinopteri > Syngnathiformes > Syngnathidae > Oostethus > Oostethus manadensis. Next base: position 158,519 of record QODF01000028.1, on the reverse strand, counting down.
AAACCGTTCCATTTTTCTTGGTGCCTGGAGTTGCAGCTGAGACTCACTCAACTTTCCTCCCAAAGCTGTTGAGGGTGTCTTCCTAATAGAAGATGAATGGGGAGACGCGGATGCTGCAGCAGATGTGCTAGCAGCAGACGACGTGGACGCAGTGGACAATGTGGAGGCAGCAGCAGTGGCAGATGTTCTGTTAGAGACAGTGGTGGATGCCTCAGGCAAGGTACAAGAAGACGTAGCAACAGTAGAGGCAGATGCCCCAGTAGAGGGCAAGGTGGATGCTACGTTCTGCATACGGGCGTCGTAACATCGCACCATAGCAGTGCTGGCACCTTTAACTGCCGCTCTTGCCCGGTCCTCGTTTCATCTTGATAGGCCTTCCAGAAGGTACACCTGGAAATGGACCGCATTGGCTGACGTGCCTGTAGCGGAGTACAGAGATGGAAGAAATGTATTAGACACGGCAGCAGACATACCTCTGACTCCTCTGCCATTTTTAGCCGCACCTGGAATGAAGCGGCAAATGTGGAGATGGAACGACTCCAGGGAAGAGGTCTCTCGTGCGCAACGAAAGACGGGTAGAGTAACACCTCCTCTGGTCACTTCTTGGATCTTTGTATAAAGCTCCACACCTGGCGGGTCCTGGATGCAGCGTAGGTGGCAACGCTGAGTGCTCCAGATCACGTGCATCTTGTCGTGATCCAAAAGGTTGTTGCCCATGGCATCTTTGATGTCCCAGAAATGGTCCAGCACCTCCTGAATAAGCCGTTCCGTCTCCTCCACCCCTCTGGTGCGATGACGGCAGTGATGGGCCAACTCTTTGGTTGACAGCTCGGTGTGGACACCTGGCCCTGTCTCGGCCTGTTTGGCCTTCCTCAGGCACCCCACATCCCCCTTGTCCCATTCAAAGATGGCAAATGAGAGCCTGCCAATGAATGTGCCATACAGCTCATGTGCGTTGCTGTTGACCCCCCTGGTGAAGCACCACATGAGGTGCCACACATCCAGGCGCACCGCCATCTGCCCCCACTTGCTGAACATAGCCGCCACCTAATGATACAAGCACATGTTCATTGGCAGGTGGTACGAGCTACAAGTAGAAAACAATGGTGGCCCAAAAACCTCACCTTAGACTGTCCGGTGGCGGAGCAGCAGTCACGGCCCACATAAAGCACTTGTGGAGGGTCTTTCCCGGCTTCCCTGTAGCGCCGCATCAGTCCGTCTGCCATGGCAAACAGTCCATATTCCTCTGCAGCGGTAAGCACTGATATGAGCACCTGGCCATGCTCGTTGCCCACACTGGTGGCCCACACATTTGTTCCGGCGGCATCACCTGCCAGCTTCTTGGTCATCTGGGAAGGGCAAAAGATGCATTGTGTCAATGGCCGCCAATTATTTAAAAATTACACATTTTAGCAATAACTTGCCTTCTTGGTGGAGTCCATCTTTAATATATTGCCAAATGTCGATGTGATCCTGGCTTTTGTGTCCTCCAGGCGAGGGATCACCTCCCTGACATACACTGACAACAGCCAGGAAACACTGGGTAGCGGGCGCAGGGGCGGGATGGACACCCTGGGTAGCGGGAAGACACTGGCGGAGTGGAATTGATCCATCACTGCAAGGTAGCTGATGGACCGAGCCATCCATTCTCTGGTGTGCTCCTCTAGCAGTAGAGAACGCAACCGAGTGGCGCTGTTGCCCAAAGTGCGCGCTTTCATCTGAGCGACTACCTTTTTGTCGCAGGACAATCTGTGAAAGAGGGAAAAGAGCAACATGCGGTCAAACCAATTCAAGACAACTGTTTTGGTATGCTTGGCTCTTTACGTTATTTACTTGTATGTAAGGATGGCGGGGAACTGCATTTGATGCGCCATGTGCATCTGGCTGATTAGGTCCATTGACCACGCGGCATACTTTTTGTGGCAAGGGTGGCACTCCAGGTACTCCGTGCCCATGAAGTACCAGTTGTTGATGCCCAGCACCTTCCTCACAGTTTTGTACAGCCCCCCCCTCCGGTCAGCTGGCGCTTACATGTGGGGCACAATTACTTGTAACCCCACATCTTATAAGGGCACCACAGGAACAAGCGCATGTAAAAAAATGCATCGGGCGAAGCCGGGGGCTGCGTATAATACAGCGGCCTCCTCGGTGGATCCCACCATAGCTGGAGCTTACAGGTGAGGACGGCCTTCCCTTTTGGACCTCGCACGAACAGTGCACGGCCCACCCAATCATGGTGATCCCCTGGCAGACTCTTCTGCCAGGCTTTCGGCAGCAGCTGTCGCAGAGATGAGACGGAGATGAGAAACATACTGATTGAAACATCAGCAATGCGCTTATACCTCAGCTCCAGAGGTCAGATGGGGAGCGGTACTGTCTCCGGCAGAGGGAGCTGCAGGGTCCAAAGGTCCGGCTTCAAGTCGTGGTGATGGTGTTGTCGTCCGTGAAGAAGCTACAGGCACATTTCAGTCATTTCAATGAAATTACTTAGATTCACATTTGTCTTTGCCACACCAATCACAGAAGTACACTCACATTGAGACTCCACCTCCATGTCTGCTTTGTTGTCTGATGGCTCGTTATTTTCCTCTTTGCTTGTAAACAAAGTCGAACTAGCACTTAGCCGTCCCTGTGGTGTGAACAACCGAATGAGTGCTTTCATGGGTCGACAACAGCATTTACTTACGGTGTGAGATCAAGTCATGTTCTGCTTTTGTACTGCTGCAAAGAATGCATTAGGGACCCTGCATTGACCCTCTGCTTCTTTAGCCATTGCAAGTACTGACATACAGAACACCAATGAGCTGTCTCTTTGTATCTGTCTATCTTTAGAACGCAAAGAGAATGACGTGTGTGTTCATGTCTCATTTATGGATTGTGGATGATGGGCAAAATTCCCCCAAAAAGTGCAATTTTCCTTCAAGGGGGATGAGTCTTGCAAATTAGCCATGGCTACAATCGCTTTACCGTGTAAAATGTATATAACTATCCCTCAAATCAATCAATAAATGAGTCTAAATGACTTAATGAAGTACATTTACAGACATTTCCAACCACGTCAGTGGTGTTTTATCATACACAGAGTGACACCCATACAGCGTCCACACCATCCATTTTCTATACCGCTTATCCTCATTGGGGTCGTGGGTATGGTGGAGCCTATCCCAGCTGACTTTGGGCGGGAGGCGGGGTACACCCTGGACTAGTCGCCAGGTCAATTGCTGGGCAGACAGACAACCACTCACACTCACATTCACACTCTAATGGACAATTTAGAGTCCCCAATTAACCTAACATGCATGTTTTTTGGAAAGTGGGAGGAAACCGGAGCACCCAGAGAAAACCCATGCACGCGTGCACGCACGGGGAGAACGTGCAACTCCACACAGAGATGCTCACTGGAAATTCAAACCCTGAACCTCCTGACTGTGAGGCCAACATGCCACCCCCTCATCCACCGTGCGGCCAGCATCCACTCAGTGTTGCCAATTTGCAGATTTTGTCGCAATGGCAACATCCCAACCCCCTTTGATGACATGCTTTCTCCAAAAATGACTAGCGACAATTCTAGCAACTTTTTCTGGCGTGGCTGCGGAGTTTTCTGGTATTGTGAAAGCACGTATTGTTCTGCATTTTGTATTCTCACTCAGCAGCAGCGGATGCCGAAACTTTTCGACCAATGGACTTCCGGGACTTTGTCAGTGCCTCCTGAAATTATTAGGAAAATAAGTAAACAAAATAAATAATGCATTGTGGCATCAGTACATCAACATGCACCCCACCAGCCCAGCCCTGAGCCCAGGCCGTGTAACCCAACAGGTGCCAGTGCCTGGTGTGCAACGTTATCAAATTCCTACAGCTTCAGCAAGGTGGATTGTTAAGGCTGACTGTTGTAACACATGGACCATATCTTTACCCAACCTCACTCCCCGTCTCGTCTCAACCGCCGTCGCTTGCCAGCAGCAGGAAGCCGAAGTAAAACAGTGCGCCGGTTGACACCACCAATTACCAATAATACCACAGAGCTTTGTGCTGTAAAAATCTGCCCGCTGCTGCCGCTTCGGCCAGGACTCCGCTCGCTGCAGTAGCTCAAGTCAAGGTCAAGGCTCCCGCTCGGCTCATGTGGTGGCCCCCGGAGGCGTCCCGCTGTCCTCGCCATGCAGGCCACCCCAGACGCCCCCCGGAGGGGTTCGGTTGACTTCTCCGGGCTCATCATCCCGGTCGTCCCCCAGAGAGCTTGCTTTGGCGACCCACCACCGGTCCTCCCGCCACCCGTCCCTCATCTGTCCTTGGGGAGGTGGTACTGTCACGCTCCATGTTTTTGTCTGCATGACAGCCTTTTTTAACTGCTTTTGGGTCCCAGTCTCTCGCATTCTGGACTAACCTTGAGAAATATTTTAGAATTGTTATTTTGTAAGGATGGAATTTATTAAGTTACCATAATAGATAATAATAGATCCAAATACTTCTCACAAGAACTATTATATATTATTGAGAAAGAGCTAAACTGCTTTCTAAAAATGGATTTTTATGCTTATGCTTTTTTTTAAATGACATTTATGCTTTGTTTGGGTTTATTTAATCTGGTTTGTTTGGGGGTAACTGTGTAGTGCTATCATTGGTTGACCACTGGTGGAAGCAGGGAAGTGTTGCATACATGGGTGCGAACATTAACGCATGGGCTTGCCCTTTAATAAGGATGACATCATTATGCCCAACAACCGGTGTATTGTGGAGCATTTTCTTCAGAGCCTCAAAAGAAAAGTTGAATAAAATGAGACCTATAAGAAGAATACACAACATTTGTGACGGAGCTCATTGACCATGGCTACGCTGATGTGGTACCTCAGTATCAGCTCGGATCAAAGGATGGTTGTGTGTGTGCTATTTCCCCCACCATGGTGTCTACCACTCAGAAAAGGGACATTGCGAATTTTTTTTGGAGGATGCCTGCACGTTCATACAGACAAAGCAGATCGCAGCATGTCGATGATGGCCAATTCACAGTTCCAATGCCCCAACCAAGTAAGAACCATGCACCATAACTAAATAATCAACAGACAAATTAGGACTCCGGCAAAAACATGCATGTTAGGTTAATTGGTGACTCTAAATTGTCCATTAGATTGTGAATGTGAGTGTGAATGGTTGTATGTCTGCCCTGCGATTGACTGGCGACCAATCCGGGGTGTACCCCACCTCCCGGCCGAACTCAGCTGGGATAGGCTCCGGCATACCTGCGAGGATAAGCGGTATAGAAAATGCATGCACGCATGCAAATTAGGAGAAAGTGCGCGCAGACAAGGAAAGTAAAAGCAGCGGTGAATACAACAGACCACCACAGGAAACACTACAAAATAAAGGCAGGAAACAGGAACACAGGCTTAAAAATGGAAAATAAACCAAGACTAACAAGCAAACTAAAACCCAGAGCGACTAGTTATTGTATGTTTTTAAAAAGTGTAGGCGCTTGATCAACATGCATTTGCAACAGAATTACATCTAATTAATACATATCTGGGGAAATGGAGATGTCTCAAAGTCACCTTATGGTGATATTTCCCCACCACCATGACTTGGCCTGGGTTCATGGCTTAGACCAGGAATTCGTAAACCAAATATTATTACATTTTTATTACATGCAACGGCTGTATGACCTTAAGCTGTAATCTGTACCAATACATAATATCATGGGAATGGAAAATTATGGAACATAAACATGAAAGTGCACGTACTTGAAGCTAAAATGTTAAGACATAGAATTTAAAGGAAAACTTGCCCGTCATCCATGTGAGACATAAACACACGTCTTTTTTGTGCCTTACTAAGGTTTAAAAACACATACACAGGGCCAGCTACTGCACCCATAAAAAACACTTATTCCACCTATAAAGCTTTCTGAAAAAGATTTCAAAAAAGTGCCAACAACCGTCCCTTTACAGACAGTATGTGACAATGACGTTGTATTAATATTATCAACGTTGTTACACTGATGGAACTTTTCACTCGCGCAGAGAACCAGAAATATCGAACATAATTAATATGTTCATTCATTTTTATAGTAATTCCGGGTCAAAATGTTTATTTTGCAAGCTCGACTTTTGATCAAAGTTTCACAGATAAGTAGATCATCCCGCATATCTTTTATTCCAGTGTTTTGTTTTGTTTTTTGTAGCAAATGTTTACATTTTACTCATTTTTACCAGCATAATGTGTGTAATTTAGGGGGGGAATGAAGAAAAGCAAAAAAATACATTTAGCGAGGCAATACATCAGTGGACAACTTTGCCCAGTAATGGGATGCACACATTGCTGCAACATCTTCAACAAGCTGCAATGGCCCGCTGACCTCGCCGGCTTCCATGCATGCTCCGTGAGCAGCAGGCTTGAGGAGGTTCCGCCGACTTTATGCTCATTTCAACATGTTTAGTTCGGTTTGAGTACGCCATGAGATTCTGCCACCACGCGAACGCTCCCTCTCCTCGCAATGACATTTACAAGGTTATTTCCGTGAGATGCCGTGTTCGAGCGTAAATTCCGTTTGTATTGGCCGCCATTGGACACCCTCGCGCTCTGTTGTTGGCATCCTTCCGTGTGAATGGCTTGACTTTGATCTTCACTTTGGCCATGGTTGAGTTTTTTGTTGAATGCCATATTGGAGAGGACAGTTCAATATGAACCACTCCTAATGCACTAAATACGGCTCAAACTTACTTATTGGGTCATATGATGCACACACCGCAGCGAACAACTTCTAGCGCTGTCTCCTTTCCGCTTCATTTTCCTCGCGCAGTGAGGCGTTGAGGGGCACTCGTAATTGTGAGCGTTTGACGCAAATTGTTTGCAACGTACTTATGACACATATCCCTCTCCCCTGTCAAGTTGGTCGGTGGAAGTGAGCTACACATTACACATTTATTGGACATTTATTTGAGCACTTGAGAAATTAAATATTCAATGTAAATTGTCTAATCGGTAAATGTAATGTATGTAAATAAATGTCTATAAATGTCTAAGTGTTAACCATAAGCCTACTTTGGGCGCAATCTGTATGTTTTTTTCCGGGCAGCTGTGTAAAACAGGTTGTCCAGAAACTGCAGGGTTGGTGGTTTGGATCCCCGCTTCCTCAATCCTAGTCATTTTTGTTGTGTGCTTGGACAAGACTCTTCATCTTCACTGGTGTGTATAAATGCAAGTGAATGTTTGGTGGTGGTTGAAGAGGCTGTCTGTCAGTCTACCCCAAGGATTTTCATTCATTCATTCATTTTCTATGCCGCTTATCCTCATTAGGGTCGCAGGTATGCTGGAGCCTATCCCAGTTGACTTTGGGCAGGGGTGGGGTACACCCTGGACTGGTCGCCAGTCAATCCCAGGGCACATATAGACAAACAAACATTCACACTCACATTCATACTGATAGAGAGAATCTTCAAAGAGTCTTTAGGCGTCTTCATCATCAAAGACACTGCTTTCTTTTTTTGTTTTGTTTCATCAAGCTCATTACCCTTCACAGCACGGGAGCCAGCTGACCGAGTCGCTCGCCTTCCCAAGAAGACTCTCAGGATAGAAAAGTGAGAAGGTCTTTTCTTACCCTTCACAGCAGAGTCCCCTGTTGTCCAAGATTGCTCATCTTCCCAAGAACACTTGATCCACACGAAGCGCTGTCAGGTAAAACCTGCCTTTCACACATGGTACGGGCATTCTGGGTAACCTGAAACTATTTTTTGAAAACGGTTTTCAGATGGGGAAAATTGGAAAATGCGGCTTGTGCTCGCGGTGTAAGTAGGCAATACAAGAACGATGATTTACCAACCCGCCGTCACACGCCCAGAAGTACTCATTGGCTACAAGCCAACATAATCCTGTATGTAGATAGTTTGACAGCTATTTGTCACCCCAGTCGAGATTCTCCTGGTATTTTCTTGTCCTGTACGCCAGGGTGTGTGGGTGTGGAACTGATGTCAGGGCCATGTAAGGGGCTGCACCGTTCTCTGTGCATCGGCTAAACACGACACGCCAAGTGAATCAAAATACCAAATAAAAAGTAGGCAAGAGAAGCAATTTTTTTCCTTTTCTTTTGTGTTTAGTTGTTGATTGAGAATTGTATCAGTAGTTTTGCACACATCATGTTTACACCAGTATCCTTGTCTATCTTATTTTGTGTTAAAGTTTGAGAAGATTGGATAAAAAAAAATAAAAATTGTGCGCACATGCATGTGCACTGAGGCTGGGACTCCGCCTCATGCGACCCCAAGGAGAATTGAGTTTGAGACCCCTGAGTTAAATACTAACACATAAATGACATACTGATCCAATGAGGAAGTAGACACGCCCCAGTGTGGGTGTGTCTCAAGCATAGCATTTAGCTTAGCCACTTCCTAGTTTTGGTCACTGCCTGCTGATCTGAGATGAAGTCCGGCATGCTGTATTTGGGACATTTTTCACTAAAAGATTTAAAAGACAGAAAAGTAGATTAGCTTGGGTTAGCACAGTGGTTCTCAGTTATTTTCTGTCGTGGCCCTCCAGGGGACAGAAGTGTTTTCAAACTTGCAACTGAAACCAAAAAAATGCAACAAAATGGAGAGCCTTGAAGCATACAAGTGCATTCAAGAGTCAAATTGCACGTTGATTATGATAAATACATTGGGACATGTTGGCAGGTTTACACTAACATTAAAAGTACTCCCTGCTTCTCAAGCCCCACCAACAGTTCACTTTGCGGTTTTGCATATAATACTATTTGAGAAGCACTGGGTGAGCATCATGATGACTTTACTCTCGTAATATTATGAGCTTTGTTCTTGTAAATGTACAACATTGTCGTCGTAAATTTCAGACTTTATTCTCAAAATCTCCAATGAGATTGGAACATGCAATGCCTGAGGACTTGCGTGAACATTGGCCTGGGTCAAATGTAATATTGCAAATTTTTTTCTCATAAAATTATGACTTTTTTGGTAATATTATAATTTTTTTTTGTAAATGTACAACTTTTTTCACATAAAATGTCAACTTTTCATCTCAATCTTAGATTTTTTAAATGCAGCCCTAATACTGCGTCGTACTTAAGTGCTACATGTTAGACAGTTTCTGCATGTACATAAGGAATGGCTGTTTTTATTTACATTATATTATACATGCATTTCAAATACATACTAGCTCAGTGTGTCTGCATGGTGGCGTTGCTGTATGGATTCCAAAAACAAAGATGTCTTTCAATGGGACATCCACACATGTTGCATGTTTCCACTGTCCATAATATTTTCCAAGTGGGTGTGCATGATTTACTTTTTAATAAAAAATGTAATAATGTAAGCATGACATTACAGTGGAACCAATTTTGCAACATTTTCTGACATTTTTGGGTTCTGCCTGGACCCCCAGTGGTAGCGTGTGAGTTGTCCCCCACCTCCCGGAACAGAGAAGAAGTGGAAGCAATGTTCCCCTTAAGATGCACTTGTGGACAATCAGTGCACAGCAAATACTTGCAGCGCAACAAAATAAAATCCAACCTGAACTGTAAATTATAACAAAAAAATAACAGTTATTTATTCTGTATCATTTGGCAATGCAACTCCATTGGTAACAACACAATGATGAAAACTGTCCAGCCAATGAGATACTGTTAACATATTTACTTCAGCAGCTAAACCATTCATTGACAGTGCGTTACATAATACATGCTGCTGTTTTGCAGGTTAGCGTACAGCTACGAAATTATAAACCTCTATTATTGTAGGTGTTTCCTACAAGATTCAGATAATTGATTGGATAAGATATTCCAATGGTTTGTTTTGTTTGAGGTAGACAAAAAAGAAAGCTATATTGTGAAATACACCTTGACGACCTTTTCAACCCACCCATATACAAAATACCACAGAATAGAAGTTGGACCACATCATGTTGTCAGGTTTTGGAAACGTGTGATACTACAAGTGTTCTGAAGGCGCTCACATTGAGCGACCTGAAAAATCAAATACATTTTGTCGGCTTTATCACGTCACATGGTTTGGGTCATGGTTCCCTAATGCAGTAAAAGCGCAGCAATTGCAGGCCAAGGCTGAACAGGTTATTACTTGCACATACATTATTATGAATTATATAAAGTTATACAAAAATAAATAGAGGTAGGGATATAAATCATTTACATGGGTGAACAGATACAGATGGTGGTGTGCTGGCTCATCTGTAGTAAATAGTGGGTGCTGACTACAGGAAGTGAACAAATATTTTAGCAATTAATGTAAAATGAGGAAGTGGTACGATTAAATTAGCCCGGCTTCTTCCTACTCATTTTCCGACATGTGGCATTGTGAATTCGCCAACATGAAGCAATTCATGTGAACTGTATGCATGTTTCATGATAAATTAAATCGCAACCATAACACTTACGGCTACGTTGACACTGCAGGGTATGATTCCCAAATTGTTTTCTTTGTTTGAATCTGATTTTTATTTGGTCGGTCACCAAACAAGGAGAACAAATGTGTGCTCCCGTGATGTGTGACACCACTGATTTCATTTCTGATATGATACTGTGTAAAATTCAGGCTGGTATCAGCGATACCAATTCAATACTATGTGCAAATTCACCCAATGTTGGCAGGTACAGTATTTCAGATCATAGTATAAAGAATACAAGACATCTTAGTAACTTATTGCTCTATAATAAACTGAAGTATATTGAGGTAGTGGGGTGATTTACAATAAAAATCATATACAATTATCAAAAGTATCACTTTATAGCATGATGCATTTCAGTATTGATTCGCACATTACTAGCATGCTCTCCTTACCGCGTTTGTGGCAATTTTAAGTATTTTGTGCAAGAGGAGTCAAAATGTTCCTAACCAAATGATTACAAAATCATTTGATTGTAGTAAATGGTCGTACATTTGATACTTCTGTTATGTGATCCTGCCGTAGGATCCTGGGAAATCCAGATGCTGCAGGATAAAGTGGAGGGCCAGGTTGACTGAGTCATCTGCAGACCTTTTGGCTCTGCAGATGAACTGCAATGGGGGCCCCCCAGGAGGGGGGCAGTGGTGGTTTTGAGGTCGGGGAGTAGCTGGCGCTCTTCATGACTACAGATGGCAGTGCTATGGGTCCGTAGTTGTTGAGTCCTGTCGACCAGGGCTTCTTGGGGACAGGAACGATGATGGAGGATTTGAAGCAGGTCGGTACATTGAATGACTGCAAAGAGGTGTTAAATATGTCAGTGAAAAAAGGCGTCAGCTCATCTACACAGTGTCTCGGGGTGGCAGGGGAGATACCGTCAGGCCCCATGTTTATTTTGTTTGTGTAGTTCCTGCTTGTGGACGAGAAAGACGTGGAGGTGCAAGGGGGGGTCATTGGTGGGCTTTGATAAAGTGGGCTCTGTTGAGTGGGTGGGTGAGTGGATGGGGGCGCTAGAGTACTTCATGGGGAGCTGAATGAAAGTGGGGAGCAGTGGAAGTGTTCGCACACTAGATTTACTAAGGCTGCGCAAATTCCCCGGACCTTCCACCTACCAGCACCCCTGCTGAGATTTTCAGCTCCATTGTTCTCCTGCTTTTGTCGTGCAAACACACCCTTTACCTGTGAGACCTGGTACATTTGCATTTGTTTGCTTAAACCAAGGTAGGCCAAAACACTGTGTTACATGGAAACCTGCAGAAATGCCTGTTGTATCGATACAAAAGACACACATTCACAATATATGGATACACAAGTCTGTTTTATTTTAGTGTGTCAAACTTTACAGCTTTTGCAGACCCAGTGTCCATCGTCCCTGCATTTAGAACAGGTGAATTTATGTCATGTTGCACAGGTAAACCTGCTGCGATTCCTGTTGCAGCTCTCTTGCACCCGGCATTGCGTTGTCTGTACAGTCTCTGGCACAGCAGCTGCAGAAGTTTCAGCAGCCTGCCTCTGTGCCAATATTTGCTTGTGCTGCATGAATTGGCAACGAAGTTCCTTAGCTAGAGGACTCAGAAACAATTTTCTTTTGCCTGTCCACCCTGTACATGCCTTGTACAAAATGTAGGCATTCACCACCGTCAGGTCCAGCATATTGTAAAAAAAACGCTACTGGCCTCCTGCGTGTTGCTGCTCTTACGGAATACATCCGCACCATTTGGTCCAACACGTCTACACCGCACTGTAAAAGCAGAGAGACAAAGAGTCATGTATGTGTTTTTTTTCTATAGACCGGTAGAGTACATATCAGAAAACATTGCAGCACTGGTGTAAAATTATACACACCTTCACATACCTTCATGTGTCTGTTATCGTGTTGGGTTTCCTCTTTCTGTCTTCACCGATCGTCACATGTTGGTGCGTGGAACTTAGAACACAGTCTTGGGTTTTTTTGGTGCATAAATTGTCAAGGAGACGCTGCCACTTCTAAGCACTGAGGTGGAGAATACCTCCTGCTGTGCAGTGTCTTTTACAAATTGAGGAAGTTCATGGCGGAGTTTATTCACTGTCCGTACACGATTGTTTTTTTTTTGTTTGTTTGTTTGTTTTGGTGTCTTTATCTTTTGTACGCATCTAAACTTTTTTGGGGGAACTTTTTCGGCACACCATGGCGCCAAAGAGAGCCGTAGCCATGGATGATACGGGGGATATTGGGAGGACGTTGGAGGTGCTTGCACGGGACGTGGCAGGAATCAAATGCAAACAGGACGTGATCATCGGACTCGTAGAGGAGGTGGCGCAATTACGCGTTCGGTTGGAGGAGAAGGAGAAGAGGATTGCTGACCTGGAAAGGAGAGTGGAGGACCTGGAACAGTACTCCAGGATTAACGATGTGGTTGTGTCCGGTCTAAAGGTTAAGCCAGGGTCGTATGCACACGCCGTGGCTGCTAGCAGTGAGGAGGAGCCCGGTGAGCTGGAGGTGAGCTCAGCAGAGCAGCAGGTGGCGGCTTTCCTCGCGTCCAAAAACATACATTTGGACTTGGATGCCTTAGAGGCTTGTCACCCTCTCCCCATGAGGAAGAATAGTGGAACCCCAGCCCTGATTGTGAGATTTGCCAACAGGAAAGGTAAAGTAGCACTGATGAAACAAGATAATAAATTAAAGGGAACTAATGTTTATTTAAATGATCACTTAACAAAAAAATGCAGACATTTCTAAAAAAGCTAGATATATGAGGAAGCTAAACTAAATTCAAAACACATGAGTCAGAAACTGCAAAGTATTCATTAAACTGAAGGGTTCACCTGAGGAGGCCAAAGTGATTGTTATTAAAGATCCGAGGGAGCTGGAAAAATATGGAGGCTACTGTACTTAAAAATGAATAAAAATAAATAACTATGGCATCTAAGCACAGTTCAACAAACTCAATGGATGATAATATTAAGGTTGGGATACAACACATGACTGTGAACTATAATCACCTGGAGCTAAACCCATATAAGTACACGGAATACAATAATACAGACTTAGAATCCCCTCCGTGAATCACCACCTTACCGCGGTGGAGGGGTTTGAGTGCCCGAGTGATCCTAGGAGCTATGTTGTCGGGGGCTTTATGCCCCTGGTAGGGTCTCCCAAGGCAAACAGGTTCTAGGTGACGAGCCAGACTAAGAGTGATTCAGAAGACCCATATGAAGAGAAACATTAGGAGTGACCGCACCTCGCCCGGACGTGGGATACCGGGGCCTCACCCTGGAGCCAGGCCTGGGGGAGGGGCTCGCAGGCGAGCGCCTGGTGGTCAGGTCTTCACCCGTGGGACCTGGCCGGGCCTAGCCCGAAGAAGCCGCACGGGAACTCCCCCCCGCAGACCCACCACCTGCAGGGGCAAGCATAAGGGTCCGGTGCTGTGTGATTTGGGCAGTGGTCGAGGGCGGGTGTCCGGGCGACCTGGGCTTCGGCGACCAAATCTGGTTCTTGGGACATGGAATGTCACTTCTCTGGTGGGGAAGGAGCCCGAGCTTGTGGAAGAGGCGGAGAGATTCCGACTAGATATAGTCGGACTCACCTCAACCCACAGTTTAGGCTCTGGAACCAAACTCCTTGAGAGGGGCTGGACCTTGTTCTTCTCTGGAGTTGCCGCTGGGGAGAGGCGGCGAGCTGGTGTGGGCTTATTGTTAGCCCCCCGGCTTGGTGCCTCTGTGTTGGAGTCATCCCCAGTAAACGAGAGGGTTACTTCCCTACGCCTTAGGGCTGGGGAAAGGGTCCTGACTGTGGTTTGTGCCTATGCGCCGAACGGCAGTTCAGAGTACCCAGCCTTCTTGGAGTCTATCAGAGGGGTGCTGGAGAGCACCCCAGCTGGTGACTCCATAGTTCTACTGGGAGACTTCAACGCCCATGTGGGCAATGACAGTGTGACTTGGAGGGGCGTGGTTGGGAGGAACGGCCTCCCTGACCTGAACCCGTGCGGTGTGTTGTTGCTGGACTTCTGTGCGAATTACAGTTTGTCCATAACGAACACCATGTTCGAACATAAGGATGTCCATAAGTGCACTTGGCACCAGGACACCCTAGGTCGCAGGTCTATGATCGACTTTGTGGTCGTATCATCAGACCTGCGTCCGTATGTTCTGGACACGCGGGTGAAGAGAGGGGCTGAGCTGTCAACTGACCACCACCTGGTGATGAGTTGGATTAGATGGCGGGGAAGGATGCCGGACAGACCTGGCAGACCCAAACGCGTAGTGAGGGTGTGCTGGGAACGTCTGGCAGAATCTCCCGTTCGTCGAGTCTTCAACTCTCATCTCCGGCAGAGCTTCGCCTGCATTTCGAGGGAGGACCGGGATATTGAGTCCGAATGGGCCGTATTCCGTGCCTCTATTGCTGAGGCAGCCAGTTGTGGTTGCGGCCGCAAGGTGGTCGGTGCCAGTCGTGGTGGCAAGCCCCGAACCCGATGGTGGACACCGGGGGTTAGGGCTGCCGTCAAGCTGAAAAAGGAGTCCTATCGAGCATGGATGGCTTGCGGGACTCCCGAAGCAGCTGACAGGTACCGGCAGGCCAAGCGGCACGCGGCTTCGGCGGTGGTCGAGGCAAAAACTCGGGTGTGGGAGGAGTTCGGTGAGGCTATGGAGCACGACTTTCGGTCGGCCTCGAAGAGGTTCTGGCAAACCGTCCGACACCTCAGAAAGGGGAAGCAGCCCCCAGTTCACACTGTTTACAGTGCGGACGGGGGCTTGCTGACCACGACTGTGGATATAGTTGGTCGGTGGAAGGAATACTTCGAGGCCCTTCTCAATCCCACTGACATGCCTTCCATAGAGGAAGCAGAGTCTGAGGATACGTACGTGGACAGTTCTATCACCGTGGCTGAGGTAATTGGGGTAGTCAAATCACTCCCCAGTGGCAAGGCTCCGGGGGTAGACGAGTTCCGCTCAGAATTTCTCAAGGCTCTGGATGTTGGAGGACTGTGTTGGTTGACACGCCTCTACAACATTGCATGGAAGTCAGGAACAGTACCTCTGGACTGGCAGACCGGGGTGGTGGTCCCCATTTTTAAAAAGGGTGACCGGAGGGTGTGTTCCAACTATAGGGGGATCACACTCCTCAGCCTTCCTGGGAAAGTCTACTCCAGGGTGCTGGAGAGAAGGGTACGACCGTTAGTCGAACCTCGGTTAGAGGAGCTGCAATGTGGTTTTCGTCCCGGTCGCGGAACACTGGACCAGCTCTACACCCTTGCAAGGGTACTCGAGGGTATGTGGGAGTTTGCCCAACCAGTCTACATGTGCTTTGTAGACCTGGAAAAGGCATTCGACCGTGTCCCTCGTGGTGTCCTGTGGGGGGTGCTCCGGGAGTACGGGATTGATGGTCCGCTTCTACGTGCCATTCGGTCCTTGTACAATCGAAGCAGGAGCCTGGTTCGCATTGCCAGCAGTAAGTCGAGCTTGTTTCCGGTGAACGTTGGCCTCCGCCAAGGCTGCCCTTTGTCACCGATTCTGTTCATAATCTTCATGGACAGAATTTCTAGGCGCAGTCAAGGTGTTGAGGGAGTCCAGCTTGGTGACCTTAGGATCTCGTCTCTGCTATTTGCAGACGATGTGGTCCTTATGGCCTCATCAGGCTGTGACCTTCAGCGTTTACTGGAGCGGTTTGCAGCTGAGTGTGAAGCTTCTGGGATGAGACTCAGCACCTCCAAATCCGAGGCCATGGTTCTCAGTCGGAAACGGGTGGACTGTACCCTCCGGGTTGGGAGTGAGGTCTTGCCTCAGGTGGAGGAGTTCAAGTATCTCGGGTTCTTGTTCACGAGTGAGGGAAGGTTGGAGCGTGAGATCGACAGACGGATCGGTGCAGCATCTGCAGTAATGCGGTCGCTGTACCGGACCGTCGTGGTGAAGAGAGAGCTGAGCCGGAAGGCAAAGCTCTCTGTTTACCGATCGATCTACGTTCCCACCCTCACCTATGGTCATGAGTTATGGGTCATGACCGAAAGAATGAGATCGCGGATACAAGCGGCGGAAATGAGTTTCCTTCGTAGGGTGGCTGGACTCACCCTAAGAGATAGGGTGAGGAGCTCGGCCATCCGGGAGGAGCTCAGAGTAGAGCCGCTGCTCCTTCACATCGAGAGGAGCCAGTTGAGGTGGCTCGGGCATCTAGTCCGGATGCCTCCCGGGCGCCTCCCTGGTGAGGTGTTTCGGGCATGCCCAGTCGGGAGAAGGCCCCCGGGAAGACCTAGGACACGCTGGAGGGACTATGTCTCACAGCTGGCCTGGGAACGCCTTGGTGTCCTCCCGATGGAGCTGGAAGAGGTCGCTGGGGACCGGGAAGTCTGGACTTCCCTACTGAAGCTGCTGCCCCCGCGACCCGGACCCGGATAAGCGGTGGAAAATGGATGGATGGATGGAGACTTAGAATCTGAGATAGATCCTGACACCAACACCAATAACAGTAACTACTATACTGAAGAGGACTATAATAATTCCATCAAATCTAAAGGGAAACTGTCCATAAATCACTTCAACAGTAGGAGTATGTATACAAACTTCACTGCTATAAAGGAATATCTACAACGATTTGAACAACCATATAGTATCATAACAATATCAGAAACATGGTTTAATGAAGATATAGGTATTGACTTTGAGCTTGATGGTTATATTCCCCAACAGGGAAAATAGAGTAGGTGGAGGTGTCGCAATATATGTTTATAAACATCTCAAATTTAAAGTCATAGACAATACGACACTAACAATAAAGGATGTGTTAGAATGTATATCTATTGAAAATGACAACGGAAATAAGAAAAATGTTATAATAGGTTGTTTATACCGGGCTCCAGGCTCCAATTTAGAAATATTTACAGACTGGGTGGAAAAAATGTTTTCAATAGTAAATAATAAAAAACTATTCATCTGTGGAGATTATAACATTGATTTGATAAATCCAAATAAACACAAAACAACCGATGAATTCATCAGTAGGATGAATAGTATGAGCCTCCACCCAATCATAACAAGTCCCAGCAGAATCACAACACATAGTGCTACACTTATAGATAATATTTTTACAAATAGCATCGAGACTGTAACCACTAGTGGCTTAATGATATGCGATATAAACGATCATTTACCTGTTTTTACACTGTATGATTATGAGTATATTTATCATAAAACACCCCAAACATCTGTATTTAAACGATTACGGACTGAGGAAGCATTAAGCTCACTTGAATCAGATTTATCACAACAAGATTGGAATACTATATACATAGAGAAGGATGTAGATGGTGCCTTCTACACATTTTTACACATATTTTGTTTTTTATGTGACAAAAATTGTCCAATCCGTAAAGTAAGTAAAAATAACACTGCTATAAAATCTCCATGGATGACTAAGGGTATACAAAATGCTTGCAAAAAGAAAAATACTTTATATAAACGATTCATTCAATTAAAAACGGAAGAATCCGAACATAGATATAAATTATATGAAAATAAATTGACTAATACAATAAGAGCTAGTAAAAAATCATATTATACCAATCTATTAAATATTAATAAAAATAATGCTAAAAGGGTTTGGGGAATACTTGTATAATAATAATAATACATATCCAGACTATTTTATTGATAAGAATAGAGAGATCTATAATATGAATAAAACAATAAAGGGTTTCAATGAATTTTTTGTCAATGTTGGACCAGATTTGGCAGCAAATTTTCCGGAGTCTGGTTGTGATAAATTGGAGTCGTTGATAGCAATCCACTCACACACAATGTTTCTCTCTGGAGTTAGTGAGGCAGAAGTAATAGATATTGTTAATAATTGTAAAAACAAAACATCCACTGACTGTTTTGATATAGATATGATGATAGTTAAAAGAGTAATAAGAAGTATTTCCAAACCCTTAACGTACATATGCAATTTATCCTTCCAGACTGCGACATTTCCAAGTAAAATGAAAATTGCCAAAATAATACCATTGTACAAAGATGGGAACAAACACATTTTTACAAACTATAGACCTGTCTCGCTACTCCCTCAGTTTTCCAAAATATTAGAAAAACTTTTTAATAAGAGATTAGAATAATTTAATGATAAATATAATATAATTCATGATAGTCAGTATGGTTTCAGGTCAGGGAGGTCAACATCAATGGCAATACTTGAGACAGTGGAAGAGATTACAAATAGTTTAGACAGTAAGAACTATGCAGTTGGGATATTTATCGATTTAAAAAAAGCCTTTGACACCATCAATCTTTCAATATTACTCAAAAAACTTGAAAGATACGGTATTAGGGGGGTGGCTTTGAACTGGATGCATAGCTATTTATTAGGGAGACAACAGAATGTGAAGTTAGGCGATTTCAAATCCCAGGGTTTGGCTGTTGCTTGCGGGGTCCCTCAGGGATCTGTACTAGGCCCCAAGCTGTTTAATCTCTATATAAATGACATATTTAATGTGTCAAACTTATTAAAATTATTACTATTTGCGGATGATACAAATATTTTCTATTCTAGTGATAATTATGGTAAACTTATAGATAATAAGGACAACGGAACTAATCAAACTAAAATAATGGCTGGATGGCAATAAACTATCCCTAAATGTAAATAAAACAAAAGCTATGTTTTTTGGAAATTATAAAGAAAACTCTGACTTGGTAATAAAATTGGATGGTATTATAATAGATAAAGTGACAGAAAATAAATTTCTAGGTGTAATTATGGATATAAAACTAAGTTGGAAAGCACACATAAGACACATAAAAAATACAATTTCTAAAAGTGTGTCAAGCATCAATAAAGCTAAATATTTCCTAGAATATAATGCACTGTATTTGTTGTACTGTTCATTGGTTTTGCCATATTTGACTTACTGTATAGAAGTTTGGGGGAATAATTACAAAAGTTCACTTCATCCCCTCTTTGTACTCCAAAAGCGTGCAGTAAGAACTTTACACAGGGTTGGTTTTAGTCATCATACCAATATTTTATTTTTGCAGTCGAAACTGTTAGTTTTTTGATCTGTTTGATTTTATTATATCTTTTAATGAAATATCTCTTCTATGCAAAATTTTCTCATCTGTACGTATATATATGTATGCATGGGTATGTGTATATACACTGTATATTTACTTTAAAGTAAACCCAGGAATTATCTTTAATGTTATATTGATATGTGGTGATGGTATAATAATGAGTAATGTCACAAGCTTTACAAGGATTTAGCGCAATAAAAAAAAAAACTGGCGATATTTTGTGTCTAGTTGCCTTTGTATTCTAAATCAACATTTAGAAATAATCCTACCTCCTTGTCAGTCCACAAAAACAACCCTGGTGCCATATTTTATGTTTTGCAGAAGTGATGGGATGACAGAAGATGATACTGATTAGATGGAATTATGACAACTACAGTAATAAGCATGCCGCCTACAGGTTTGGCATGCTTATGACTGTGGTTCCCAATGCATTTATCCAGTTACGTGAGGATGTGTTTTAAAAAAATGAGATCGCGTGGACACAATTTTTTTCATAAACGGGGAGAAATATGCGTTTCTGAAAATACGCGTGGACAAGGCATCGCCCCTTGCAGCCATCCATGATAGACTGCACTCTTTATGAATCTGCCAGTAGGGAACATCACATGTAATTTGTGTGTGAGTGGGAGAAATGTATTCCATTTATCTATATGTCTCTGGA
Organism: Oostethus manadensis; assembly: GCA_024372805.1. Lineage (NCBI taxonomy): Eukaryota > Metazoa > Chordata > Actinopteri > Syngnathiformes > Syngnathidae > Oostethus > Oostethus manadensis. The sequence goes on along the minus strand of QODF01000028.1, from coordinate 138,424 downwards.
GTGATTGTTGTGCTGTAATGTGTTCAGGTACTTGCAGTGGGTGAAGAGGCAGAGAGTGAATAAGGGGTCCTTCTTGCATGCTCTCAGCAGTACGCCATTGGTTGCGACAACAAGGCCATGGAGCAGAGCAGAGTTCAGTCTCACACCTCAAGTAAATGCTAATGATGACCCCACACAGCACATTGAGTAAGCGGTTCACACACCATGCGAGCTAAGAACTTGTTTGGCTTTGTTCACAGATCAAGAGGAGCCATCAGAAGACATGCTCTTTGAAGCATTCAAGGAAGTGGAGTCTCAACGTCAGTGCGCTTCATTGATTGCAAAAACAAAAGCGAGTCAAAGTACTGTAACTAATTTGAACTTGTTTTTGCAGCTTCTTCCTCACAGACGACTGCATCACCACCACCTGGTCAGAAACCACAGGTCAGACCTTCTCATCTTGCACCTGGAGACAGCGCTGCGTCTCACCTGGCCTCTGGAGCTGAGGTATGAGTGCATTGCTATACAGCTGCTCCAGCCGACGTGTTTACTGAGTGTCTTTCATTTCACAGCTGCTTCCACAATCCTGGAGGCAGACTCTGCCGGAGGACCATCACGACTGGGTGGGCAGTGCGCTGTTTGTTTGGGGTCCAAAAGGTAAGGTGGTGCTCACCTCCAAGTTGCAGCTTTGGTGGGACCCACCTACAAGACCAATATACTCCCTGCAGCCTCCTGCATCACCAGGTGCATTTTTTTATATGCGACTGTTTTTGTGGTGCCCATACAAGATGTGGGGCTGCAAACAGTTGTGCCTTATATGTAAGCATATGCTTACCTGGGGGGGGGGGTGGTCTAACGCCACGTCTAACACATTTTCTCCACCTGTGTGCGCTGCTATAGGCATCTCTGCCAACGCCCTCCACCTTCAGGTGTACTTCTTGGACAGCCTGTTGAGATGGAATGAAGACAGAGCGGCAGTAAAAGAGTCAGCCAGCACTGCAACACCGCGCTGCCGTGACAGCCGTCTGCAAAATGCCTTTGACGAACTGACTCAAAGTTTGCTGGGTGTCACACTGTTGGGCAATTCCACCCCAGCGAGCAAATACACAGGTAATTTAGGTGGTGCGAAGGCATCAGTGCAAGGTAAGCCATGCCGAGTCTCATTGGATTTCTAACGCAAATTGTGTTCAGGTGAGCTCATAGGAATTAAGTACTTGTACTCCCAAAAGGGCGAGGTACTGCAGTGTGATGTCAGCAATGATCCCGACTGCCCAGAAGCGACCAACAGCCAGGGGGATGAGGATGATGACATGTACCTGGATGAGATGAATGAGGTCTATGAGAAAGCAGCTCTGGGAGACATACTGTACGCTGCCAAGTTTGCTGACTGTTTAGACAAAACTCAGCCCCTCGCCGCACCAGACTGGGAAGAAGTAAGTCTCAGATTTGTCCGCCACTTATGCAAGAATTGAAAATTGTGTAATGGAAAGCCTTTTTTGTTTGAAACAGGATGTGATAGGTCCAGACGGGAACGGCGGGTACCAGCACGTCTGCCGTCTGGCCGCTGCCCTCATCCAGCTTCGGGGTGCCTTGTTTGTGTCACCTCGGCAAGAGCGGAACATAATAGAGCTGTGGGGGAAGATGTCAGAAAGACAGGCCTCTTGTCTTCTTTCCCCCGCGTCCTCTTCCCCCGAAGCCAATGAAGGGAGAGTTCAAAACAACCGGACAGCACCTTTTACCAGGGGTGGACAGTATCAATTGGTGTGTGTGTGTATGTACAAAATAGAAATTTATTAATTTCAGTTTATTCTGACTCAGGTATTTTATCATTCCAGCTTGGTGTCGGGGAGGGGCATTAACGTGGCACATTGCCCAAGCTCCACTAGGGTGATGGAGGCCATTTTTATAGAGCTGTGCAACCTCCACGGTCACTTGCGTAACCGTTGGAGATTGGTGATTCAAGATTATAGCAGAATTCCTTGTCTGTAACAATCAACGCATCACAGCGGCTGCTCCCAACCAGCTTTTGAATGTCAACCACCGCACACTCGCCAACTGGTAAGGCTTGTCATAAAATGCAAGGATTGAAGATGATGATGACGACAACGACGGGGCTGATGATGATTACTTGCAGGCACAGCAAGCAGCGCAAAATGATGAACACCATTTTTGCGTCGGCGCCACCCCAGGTTGCGCCGCAAACTGTGGAAAAGCAGCTGCCAGCAATGAAAGAGAGAATAGCGGACACAGAGCAACCAAGTGAGCCATGGGAGTATCCACACCCAGCTGACACTACTGCCCTGGTGGCGACACAGGGGGGGTCTGTTGTTCCAGAGCTGTAGAAACTGCTTTCACCCCTGCTGCCACCTTCACTTCCACTGCTCCCGCTGCCACATCTTCTGCTGCCTTCTCTTTGGCTGAGGCTTCTGCTGCAGCTTACACTTTTAATTCCTCTGCCCAGGTGCCCTCCTCTACAGCTTTATGCCGAAAAGCTAACATGTCTGAATAAATACCTTCTCATATTTTTTGTCTTGAAGGGATAACTTGATTTTTTTTTTTACATGACACCCCCGTTATTAGTGACTTACTCCCCCAGTTTGTCCCATAAATCCAGTTTTGGATGCATTTTGGTGAAGTAGAGCATAGATCCAGTTAGATGCTTGGACTACATAAGTAAAAAGTTTGGCTTCTCTAAACAATATTCATTCAAAAGAGTAATACATTTGTATGACAAAAAGGCCTCCTCAAAAAAACAGATCTTACACAAATCGCTCTGCTTTTCTGTCTTACTGATGTGTGCTAACAGCTGTTTATTGTTTTGTAAGTGATGAAAATGGCTGTGATGCAAGCATAGCTCCCATCTTGTTTATGTATGTGTTCCACAGTGGCTGAAGATTGTGTTGCAGCCGCCAGCCATCACATACACAACAGTGGAGACCATTTAGCGGGCATTCTGAGGCAAGCTGGTAGAAGGAAGCATACAGAAATACTGATTTCACAAAGGCGAAAGAGGAAAATAAATGATAAAATGGAAAACAAAGATAATACACAAAAAGCTATGACACAATGAAAAAAGGAAAGGCAAAATGAAATTACAATATGACTGAATTTGTATATTTATGTATAATTGATTCTCTATTTACACATGTCATTTATTTTAATTTTTGATTCCTGGTGTATATGGTGTTGTAAAATGCTATAGGAAAAACAACCTTGTAGAAGACACAAAAAAGGGCAAAAAACACCTGAATTATATAAAGAACTACAAAAAAAACTTGATTCTAGGAGGCAGGGTCATTTTGCAGCTTCGAACTTTGACAACTGCGACCTGTCCAGGGTGTATCCTGCCTCTTGCCCCAAATCAACTGGGATAGGCTCCAGAATACCCCATGACACCGATAAGGATAAGCGGCATGGAAAATGGATGTATGGAGCTTTGACGACACAGCGACATAATATCAGAATATTTTGACAGACATGACTCGGCCCAGTTAACACTTCTCATTTTGTTGTCTTAAGTAATTCCACTTCGCATGAAAGTGGACTTGAACTTGTGCATTTCTTCTTTTACGGTTGGGTTGTCACATGGTATTTATATAATCAGTGTAGCAGTCTGCATTTCACATTTCTAAGCTCTACTGTCTCTGGTTTCATATACTGTAAACACAATCAAGCCATAATACAGCTGTATACAGTGGTGTGAAAAACTATTTGCCCATCCTGACTTAATTTTTTTGCATTTTTGTCACAATGTTTTGATCAAACACATTTTATATTAGTCAAAGATAAATAAATAAAAAATCCAAACCCACGCAGCCCTGTGTGAAAAAGTAATTGCCCCTGCACCTAATAACTGGTTGGTCCGCCCTTAGCAGCAATAATGGCAAACAAATGTTTGCCATAACTTGCAACAAGTCTTGCACAGCGCTCTGGAGGAATTTTGGCCCACTCATCTTTGCAGAATTGTTGTAATTCAGCTTTACTTGAGGGTTTTCTAGCATGAAGCGCCTTCTTAAGGTCATGCCACAGCATCTCAATGGGATTCAGGTCAGGACTTTGACTAGGCCACTCCAAAGTCTTCATTTTGTTTTTCTTCAGCCATTCAGAGGTGGATTTGCTGGTGTGTTTTGGGTCATTGTCCTGCTGCAGCACCCAAGATGGCTTTAGCTTGAGTTGACGAACAGATTTTTTGGTAGACAGTAGAATTCATGCTTCCATCTATCACAGCAAGCCTTCCAGGTCCTGAAGCAGCAAAACAACCCCAGACCATCACACTACCACCACCATATTTTACTGTTGGTATGATGTTCTTTTTATGAAATGCTGCGTTACTTTTACGCCAGGTGTAACGGGACATGCACCTTACAAAAAGTTCGACTTTTGTCTCGTCAGTCCACAAGATATTTTCCCAAAAGTCTTGGCAGTCATCGAGAGTTTTTTTTTTTAGCAAAATTAAGACGAGCTTTAATGTTATTTTTGCTTAATAGTGGTTTGCGTCTTGGAACTCTGCCATGCAGGCCGTTTTTGCCCAGTCTCTTTATTATGGTGGAGTTGTGAACACTGACCTTAATTGAGGGTAGTGAGGCTTGCAGTTCTTTAGGTGTTGCCCTGGGTTTTTTTGTGACCTCTCAAAAGAGTTATTTCTGCGCTCTTTGGGTAATTTGGGGCGGCCGGCCACTCCTGGGAAGGTTCACCACTGTTCCATGTTTTTGCCATTTGTGGATAATGGCTCTCGCTGTGGTTTGGTGGAGTCCCAAGGCTTTAGAAATGGCTTTATAACCTTTACCAGACTGATAGATCTCAATTACTTTTGTTCTCATTTGTTCCTTAATTTCTTTGGATCTTGGCATGATGTCTAGCTTTTGAGGTGCTTTTGGTCTACTTCTCTGTCAGGTAGCTTTAAATGATTTCTTGATGGAAACGGGTGTGGCAGTAATCAGGCCTGGGGGTGGCTACAGAAATTGAACTCAGGTGTGATAAACCACATTTGTTATTTTTTAACAAGGGGGGCAATCACTTTTTCACACAGGGCCATGTAGATTTGTAATTTTTGCCTCCCTTAACGTAAACCTTAATTTTAAAACTGCATATTGTGTTCAATTATGTTATCTTTGACTAATAATTACCTATTTTTTATGAGCAGAAACATTTAAGTGTGACAAACATGCAAAAGAATAAAAAGTCAGGAAGGGGGCAAATAGTTTTTCACAGCACTGTATTCTCCAGTCCCCTTTTTAAAAAGGGGAATCACAACCACCCTGGTTTGGCAATCCAGATGCACCGCCCCCGACGGGCACCAACCACCTTATGGCCACAGCACTGATCAGCGACCCTGAGAACGGACGCATGGAACTTGGTACACTCAGACTAAATGTCCGCTGCCTCCCTCGGAGCTAGGCCGCAAGTCCCACAACACGACCACAAAGTCAATCATTGAACTGTGGCTCATGGTTTCCTCGTGGACATGCTTATGCTTGAACATGGTGTGTTTTATAGACAAGCTGTGCTTAAGCACCACTTGGATTCTGATCATGGGGTCCCTTAGCAGCTGTTAGGGAGTGAATAAATGAATCACGGTTGGGTTTTAAGTCGAATTTGGGTTTTTTAGAAAGTAAGCATCACACGACTATGTATTCATCAGAGGATGACAATTATGATGCTAAATGTATGTGTCTTTCAAGCCCCTGATCCAAAGTTTGACTGCAACTATGAAACATTAATACCCATGTGACATAACTATGACACGCAATAAGTGATAATAGGGGGTGGACAAAGTAAATCATTTATAAATCTAATAGATGACACAAAGTTCTGCTATAACTGTTTGAATGATTGAAGCAAAAAGACCGGAGAAAGCACTGGTAAGGAGGCCTTCTCCCGACTGGGCATGCCCGAAACACCACCAGGGAGGTGCCCGGGAGGCATCCGGACTAGATGCCCGAGCCACCTCAACTGGCTCCTGTCCACCCGTTTCCGACTTAGAACCATAGCCTCGGATTTGGAGGGGCTGAGTCTCATCCCAGAAGCTTCACACTCAGCTGCAAACCGCTCCAGTAAACGCTGAAGGTCACAGCCTGATGAGGCCATAAGGACCACATCGTCTGCAAATAGAGACGAGATCCTAAGGTCACCAAGCTGGACTCCCTTAACACCTTGACTGCGACAGGAATTTTTCCATGAAGATTATGAACAGAATCGGTGACAAAGGGCAGCCTTGGCGGAGGCCAACGTTCACCGGAAACAAGCTCGACCTACTGCTGGCAATGCGAACCAGGCTCCTGCTTCGATTGTACAAGGACCGAATGGCACGTAGAAGCGGGCCACCAATCCCGTACTCCCGGAGCACCCCCCACAGGACACCACGAGGGACACGGTCGAATGCCTTTTCCAGGTCTACAAAGCACATGTAGACCGGTTGGGCAAACTCCCACATACCCTCGAGTACCCTTGCAAGGGTGTAGAGCTGGTCCAGTGTTCCGCGACCGGGACGAAAACCACATTGCAGCTCCAGTAACCGAGGTTCGACTAACGGTCGTGCCCTTCTCTCCAGCACCCTGGAGTAGACTTTCCCAGGAAGGCTGAGGAGTGTGATCCCCCTATAATTGGAACACACCCTAGGTGTAGGTGGTAGGTTCCCAATGTGGGAATACTCTATATATAGACGTACGCAAATAAAAATGAAATAAAATTAGCGCCAAACACTCTGTACTCAAGTACGAGTGCACTTGAATGCCTTACTCGGCGAGGAGAATGAAGCCGAAAGGAGACAGAGCGTGGAGTTGTTCATTGTTGTGTGTATCATGTGAAGAAATAAGTATTTTGTGTTTCATCTTGAAGATTTAATTTTTTATACTAATGTTCTAATCCCGCACAGCACCGCGGGAAAACCTGTCAAAACCTGTAAGTGGGGATTCCCATGAAAGTGAGGCTTTTTGTGCATGTCTTTGTGTATTGCGGATACTGCTTTAGCATGATTTTTAAGCTTTCCCCGTTTATATGGTAATAAATGAATATGCAGACTAAAACCATAGCCATCGTGAGTGGCCAAAAAATGAAGCTCAAATTCAAGCTATTAAAAAGGAACGATACCAGCATCAGATTTAAATAGGGATGTTATTTCAGTGGAATTGGCCAAAATGTAATTTACTGTTCAACGCAAAATCTGAGAAATTGACATGTAAATAAAATACTGTCATCGTAAGTAGAAGGAACTTTCTTGTAAAGTAATTCCCTGGCAGAAGGCTCAAACATGGTGGAATCTTATTATAAACCATAAACCGCCCCCTTTGAACTACAACCCCTGGCAAAAATTATTTAATCACCAGCCTCAGAGTTTAATTTTGCAGAAAAAAAGGTCACAGACATTACACAAAACTAGTCATTTCAAATTGGAACTTTATGGCTTTAAGAAACTAAAAAAAAAATCAAGAAACAAATTGTATATTCAGTAAGTTACTTTACATTTTACACTTGCAGAGCATGCAGAGGGAATAAATTATGGAATCACTCAATTTTGTGGAAAAAATTTAATTATGGGGGAAAAGACACTTCAACGTACCACTAGTACATGGTTGCACTACCTCTGGCTTTTATAACAGCTCGCAGTCTCAGAGGCACAGACTTAAGAGTGAGTGACAAACTACTCATCTGTAGAGAAAGTAGACAAAGATTCATGAGATGGGACGGCTACTGATAATTGTCTCAGCTTCACGCAGTATGTAGTCCTTCATCTACTGTTTGTTGTCTCACGATGGAACTAAGAATCTTTCTTACGGTTTGTATCTGCCCCTCCCATTTCCTCCAAAATGTCTATCTCCCTGTTAAACGTGTTTAGCTGAACCGCCTTCATATATGGCTGTCTATCCATATCACTTTGGTGAGGAATATTCTCCCTTTCAACTGAATTTCCTTTCAACTGTGAACAAGCTCGTTAGGTCTACCAAACGTGAATGGCTTCTCTCTGAATTGCCAAACTCTGTTGTAATGTTTCTATGCATGCTTTAAGAGTAGCTCTCAACTTCCACCCTCATTCTTGTAGCAGACACAGAAGAAAACGCCACAGAATATGGGCTGATTGTCTTACTATGCTTAGAGCATACCATGACTCATGGCTACCGGCTCTCACTCTGCATCAGTTCTTTCTGCAACCTCCACTTGTTCATTTACACTGTTTCACAAACTCTCATTTTTTTCCACAAATGCTTTCAAAGACACTGCATTTGGCTCGTACCACTGTTTCTGATCATGTAGGAGTGCTGTGTCACTCATAAGATCTTTAACTGCATTGTTGGCTTCACAAAACTACATGTACAGACATTAGCAATTTCGACATTCAGATTTGCAGCAATATATTCATTCTCCATTAGCGCTTTAGTTTCATCTTTCTTTAGATACCCCAACTTAGCTTTCCTTGTTCCTTTAGGCCACATGTATCAAACTCCCGGCCTGGCGTATAATTATATCCGGCCCGCGAGATTCATTCATTCAATCATTTTCTATGCCGCTTATCTTCATTAGGGTCGCGGGTATGCTGGAGCCTATCCCAGCAGACTTTGGGCGAGAGGTGGGTACACCCTGGACTGGTCGCCAGTCAATCACAGGGGTATACATTCATACCTATGGACAATTTAGTCACCAATTAACCTAACATGCATAACCCAACATAACCTAACCCACACACGCACGGGGAGAACATGTGCGAGATTATATTGTAGTTAATGGCCCCTGAAGCACTGGTAACATTTGTACTACAGATCCCATAATGCAGCACGACAGCTGTCCCTGACCAATCAAGTCAAGCGTCTTTTCTGCAATTTGAAGCTAGCGGTTAGCCCCGAACAATGGTGAAGAGAAAGCTGACCCAGAAAACATCTTCCAATGGCAGGCTGAGTATGTTTACTGACATTGCCGGTAAACCCTTGTTTCCATGTCAATACTTGAGCACTAAAACTGTAACACGGTCATAAAAGCTGTTGCTACGTGCCCTGCATGACTTAAAAACTCCTTTACAAGACAGTTACCAGTGCTTTACGCCCCCATCTAAAGCAGCTAAAGCAGGACAAACTAATGAAGCTCAGACTATCAATATTAATATTCTACTATCAATATTCAAAATATATTACCACAAAGCAAAGTATCAGACTATACAGCAATGCAAACCTAAACATGCTTTGTCTGAAATTTCCTACATACACAGATACTCCTCTTTTGTTGTTCCTATTGATGCAGTTGATTTCATAAACTTCCAGTTCAAGGCTATGTTCACACAGCAGGTCAATTCCAATTTCTTTTTTCATGTGACCTTTATCTTGATTTTTCCATGTCACTGTGAACAGCACAATTCCATTTATTTCAAATGCAACTCAGGTCTCATTCGTATGTGGATATATATTGGACATGTATGCGATGCGACTGCAATATGAACGCTCAGGTCATATAGCCTTCTCATCCTAAAATTATTTTTATACGGCGTTAGTGAAGCATCTCTCGGCAATGTCTTGTCACTCCAACCACACGCACCTTGGAACAAATGTTGTCTACAAACTTCCGTACCAAAATTCTTGCTATTTTTCCTAATCTTTTACACAGAATCATTTGGTTGAGAAATTTTTGACTGACGTTGCATAAAATCCTTGAAATTGCCACAAACGCACTAAAAAAAAGCATGCTAGTAACGTGCGGATCGATACTGAAATGTCGATATCTCCGATACCAGCTGTTCATTCCCTAAAGTTGATTCTAAAATCAAAATGGTGATGCTTTTGATACTTCAAATACCTAATGTACTTTTTTCTGATTTTGTGTATTAACTTAGTTATATTTTAAATCACCCCACTACCTAAATATACTTATCTTTTTAATATATACAGTGAGGGAAAAAACTATTTGAACCCCAGCTGATTTTGTAAGTTCGCCCACTAACAAAGAAAAGATCAGTCTGTAATTTCAATGGTAGGTTTATTTGAACACTGAGAGACAACAATGACAAAGAAATCCAGAAAAATGCGTTTCAAAAAGATTTATAAATTAATTTGCATTTCCATTAAGGAAATAAGTATTTGATCCCTTTGAAAAACGTGCTTCAGTACTTGGTGGCAAAACCTTTGTTGACCATCACAGAGGTCAGCCGTTTCTTTGCACACATCTTGGGGGATTTTGGCCCACTCCTCTTTGCAGATCCTCTCCAAGTCATTAATGTTTCGTGGCTGATGTTTGGCAACTCAAACCTTCAGCTCCCTCCACAGATTTTCTATGGGATTAAGGTCTGGAGACTGACTAGGCCACTCCATGACCTTAATATGCTTCTTCTTGAGCCAATCTTTTCTTGCCTTGGCCGTGTGTTTTGGATCATTGTCATGCTGGAATACCCAACCACAACCCATATTCAATGCCCTAAAGGTTTTGATCCGTATTTAGCTGAGCTGCACACGCTGAATAAAACGTGTAAGTTTGGAAATTTGTGAGACTCACTAATCCGAGACAAAATTGTCTGTGGCGTACCTAGAGAAAGACTACTGAGGGAGCAGGACCTAACATTAAGCAAAACTGTGAACATGTGCAGAGCAGCAGAACCCACATGTGCCCAAGCTAGGGAGCTGGGCAAGGAAGAGACAGCAGTGCATGCTTAAGACAAGAGAACAACACTTCAAACACCCAAATAAAAACTTAAGAGGGGTCAAAATGGACTATAAATGTGAAAAATGCGAAGGCAGCCACAAACCAAGGTGGTGTCCAGCATATGGCAAACTGTCATATTTGTGGGAAAAATAACCACTTCTCAAAATGCTGCAAAGCGGACGTCTTTAAGAAAAAAAAAATGTGCATGCAGTTGAAGAGGAACCTGAGGAGATATTTGTGGATGCTGTGCATATTAATGAGGATAAAGAGGAAGAAAAATGGATGGTTGACAGTAAACCGGACTATAATTCCATTCAACCTGGACACAGGCGCCTCAGCAAACCTCATGTCAGTGAATGACTACAGGAGACTTGCGGTGAAAAGCAAAATGTTTCCTGTGAAAACAAAAGTGATTGGATGCACTGGAGAAAACATACCAGTCAAGGGAGGCTGCATTGTAACAGTTGAAGCGGTAAGGAAGTAAAAGCTATGCTTTTGATTGTAGATATGAATGTAAAGGCAATATTGGGATTACATGTAAAGGCAATATTGGGATTACAAGCAAGCAAACAGCTAAACCTTGTAAAAAGTTTTTGTAGTCTCAGCACAGCCTGCTAATGATCACGACTCACTCATGAAGGAATACAGTGACTGTTTTGAAGGTCTTGGATGTCTTACCAAGTGAGAATAAAAGCAATCAAGCGGAAGCACTTTAAAGTGCCGACAAGAGAAGAGATCATTGCACAGTTTGCCGGAGCTATGTGGTTCAGTAAATTGGATGCATCGTCAGGGTTCTGGCAAATAAACTTGATGAAGAGAGCTCAAAACTGTACTTTCAACACGCCAGAACGAAGATACAGGTTCTTGCGTCTTCCATATGGAATCCTGTCAGCTCCAGAAGTATAGCACAAGAAAATACACATGATCTTTGAACACATCTTGAGTATAAATTATGATGGATGACATTGTGTGAGGGTCCTGCCAAGAAGAACATGAACATCTCAGACAGATTCTGACAAGACACGGCAAGTAAACTTAAAGTAAAATAAAGACAAGTGCCTGTTTGGAGTACAGTCAGAATCAATCAGAAAAACTTGATTGCCATTGTAAGTGAACAATTCACGAACTAGGAACTTTTTTTGGCGACTCGGTGCGACGTAGAATTCTAAGTAAACTTAGAGCATTAAATAAACAGAACTAACACTAAACATAGAACCCTGAGTAAAAAATTGAAATTAAAATCACTGATAGTAAGGCATGAGGGTGTTTTTAGTGCAGGTATTATAAGGTGCCAAAAGTACTGATTATAAAGTGAGCATAGTGCAAATGTTATAAAGTGTTCATGAGTTCAACAGCAGCAGGAAAGAAACTGTTCTTGTGGCGAAAGGTTCTGGTCCGAATGGACCGCCCTTCTGCCAGAGGGGAGTGGCTCAAATAGTCCATGTCCAGGGTGGGAAGAGTCAGCAAGTATCCAGCCTGCTCGCCCCCGAGTTCTGGAGAGATGGAAGGCTGCAGCCGATCACTTTCTCAGCGGCGCGCACGATGCGCTGCAGTCTGTGTTTGTCCCTGGAAGTGGCCCCAGCAAACCACACTGATGGAGGAGGTGAGGATGGACTCAATAATGGCCGTGTAGAATTGCACCATCGTCTGGACAGGCAGCTTGGCTTTCCTCAGCTGCCTCAGGAAGTAAATCCTCTGCTGAGCCTTCTTGATGGCGAAGTGGAAGGAGTCCACAGTTGTGATGGGGGAGTCTATCAAGACTAGGGGGTACAGGGGGGCTTTGACTTTCCTGAAGTCCACGATCATCTCCACTGTCTTCTGAGCATTGAGCTCCAGGTTGTTGCAGTTGCACCACGACACCAGCAGGTCCACCACCTTCCTGTAAGCAGACTCCTCACCGTCTGAAATGAGCCCGATGAGGGTGGTGTCATCTGCAAACTTAATCAGTTTCACCGAATCGTGGCTGGAGGTGCAGCTGTTGGTGTACAGGGAGAAGAGCAGGGGGAAAAGTACACAGGCCTGTGGAGATCCTGTGCTGATAGTCCCGAGTCTCCCGAGACATTTTTCCCCAGCCGCACGCGCTGCTTCCGGTCCGTCAGGAAGTCAGTGATCCACCTGCAGGTGGAGTCAGGCACGTTGAGCTGGGTGAGCTTGTCCTGGAGCAGAGCAGGGAGGATGGTGTTGAATGCAGAGCTGAAGTCCACAAACAGGATCCTGGCGTAGGTTCCTGGGGAGTCCAGATCCTGCAGGATGTAGTGGAGGGCCAGGTTGATGGCGTCATCTACAGACCGGTTGGCTCTGTAGGCGAACTGCAGAGTATCCAGGAGGGGGGAGGTAAAGGACTTGAGATGAGGCAGAACTAGGCGCTCAAATGACTTCATGACCACAGATGTCAGTGCCACAGGTCTGTAGTCGTTGAGTCCAGTGATCCTGGGCTTCTTGGGGACGGGAACAATGGTGGACACCTTGAAGCAGGCTGGGACATGGCGTGACTCCAAGGAGATGTTGAAGATGTCCGTGAAGACAGGTGCCAGTTTTACCGCAGTGTCTCAGGGTGGAAGGAGAGACACCATCCGGATCTGGAGCTTTCCGAGGGTTCTGCTTTTTAAATGTCTTGGCCACATTCTGCTCCAAGAGTGTGAGGGCAGTGGGGGAGGGGGAGGGCTCCAGGGCTGATATGCCTGCAATGTCTATTGTAGTCAGTGGGGTGGGGGAGGGGTGTGAATCTTCAAACCTGGAGTAGTGAGTGTTCAGTCTTTCTGCTAAGTGCCGGTTGTCAACAGCTGGGGGGGCTTTGGGTCTGTAGTTGGTGATTTCCCTCAGACCTTTCCAGACAGAGACAGGGTTGTTGCTCCAGGACTTCTCCTTCAGATGTGTGTTGTACCTTGATTTGACCTTCTCCACCTCCTTACTAAATAGGTACTTGCTCTGTATGAGTGAGGGTCGTTGTTCTTGTGGGCTTTTTCTTTCTCTTTCCTTAGCTGTCTCAGTCTGGGTGTGAAGTTTGTCATTGTTGAAGGTCACTCTGGTGTAAAATGGGACTATGCTGTCTTCACAGAATTGAATATATGACAACACTGTGTCTGTGTATTCGTCCAGGTTATTTGTAGATGATTTGATTAGTTCCCAGTCTGTTTCATCCAAACATGTGCGAAGCTCCTTCACAGCCTCACTTGTCCACTTTTTAGCTGTTCTCACAGTAGGTTTGGCGAGTTTCAGTCGTTGTTTGTATGCTGGGATGAGGTGAACCATGACATGATCAGAAAAGCCTAAAGCAGCACGTGACACACATCGATAAGCCCCACTAACTAGTACAACAATGATCCAGCGTCTTCTGCTCTCTCGTCGGACATTTAATAAACTGTTTGTACTTTGGCAGCTCCTGCTTCAGGTTTAGCTAAAATGAGAGCTAGATCTACTGCAGATACTAAAAAAGCTGGCAGTAGATCAGCAGGAGTGCCACTGAATGGACTGTCCAATGAGGATACAATGCATGATGATTCGACTGCAAAAATACGACGTGAAGATGATCTACACGACAGGCAAGTACATGTTCGCTGCAGACACTTTTTTGTGCAGTTGGTATAATTGAAAGAGCAGATTAATCAAAAAGTGCTGAAATACAAGCTTATGTGGACATGGTACTGTTACCCCAAGGAAAGAACCGACAAGATCCAAAAAGAAACATACGCAGACCAGACCAAGAGAATACCAAAAGAGACAATAAGAGGATAGCCTGAACAAAGAACATGTCCAGCTGCAATACAGGACTACACTGTTTTGGATGGCATAATATTCAAAGGGAACAAGTTTGTCATTCCACCTGCAATGAGAAAGGAATCTTAAAAAAGATACATGGCGGAACTTGTTCAGGAGGTCGCACCCAGGTCGCACCCAGGTCTTACATCATCAAGACAGATAATGGAGCAGCTTTGAGGAGAAACCGTGTGGACATTCGTCTACAAACCCCAAAACTCAGACCGCCACACAGCCACCAGAGGTGATAACCACCGGAACAGGTAACGAGGAATGTGAACGTTCCCTGCAAACAACTGACTCTGGTAAGACTGTACCAATATCACTTAAAAAAATAGGGGAGAAATAAGAACTAAAGAGAGGAACAAGTATTATGTGATTGTAATGTACTGTGTTATGGCAGTACCATTTAAGTTGAGCCTTAAATGTTTTGGTGCTCATGATGAAGTTAAACTCAAATGAAACAAGTATTGATTTGATGGAATGCAGTTGGAAAAAAAATGTTCTTCAAAATAGAGATGTGTTGGTTACTGTTAATGTACTACATTACCCATGATGCTTAGAGCTAGGGCTGCACGGTGACTGAATGGGTAGCATGTTGGCCTCACAGTCAGGAGGATCTGGCTTCGAATCTCCGTTAGGCATCTCTGTGTGGAGTGTTCCATGTTCCTGCGAGGGTTTTGTCCGGGTACTCTGGTTCCCTCCCACATTCCAAAAATATGCATGTTAGCTTAATTGGCGACTCTAAATTGTCCGTAGGTATGAACGTGAGAATGTTTTTTTGTCTTTGTTGGTCCATACAGTATGTACCCTGCGATTGACTGGCGACCAGTCCGGGGTGTACCCCGCCTCCCGCCCAAAGTCAGCTGGGATGTACCCCGCCTCCTGCCCATAGTCAGCTGGGATAGGCTCCAGCATACCCGCGACCCTAATGAGGAAAAGCGATATAGAAAATGAATGGATGGGCTTAGAGCTAGGGGGAACCGGTGAGGAGTTCATGGAGGAAAGCACCAAGCTAATAAGGGTGTTGTGCTGACCGAGCAGTGTTGAGATACTCATCTGCACGCTGCTGTTCCTGTCTTGTCTAAAATAAGACAAGCCTTACAGTCACTGTCGGTTTTATCATGAATCCTGTGAGCTAAAGCTTTTATAAATGACAAACTCACCCCTAAAAACTGGAACTGAAACTCTTTTCAGTAAGTCAGCAAATTTTTGTTGTTTGACTTGTTTTCTGTGATGCTATTCAGCTTCAATATCACTTAACATAAGTCTAGAACAGCTTGCTGTGTACCATAGTCCTGTCCCACTTGGTAGGATTTCACCTCTGCACTTTCAGCTTTCATTCTTGGATTTGGACGTTCTTTCTGTGGATTGGTTGTCCTGGTTACCTCAGGACGACACCACTGCATCACTTTTGCGACTTGAATATTCATAGTCCTCCAGCACTTTTAATTTTACTGCAGAAGCAGCAATGCTGCATCACTCTCCAATTGTTCCTTTCATGTTTTTAACTCACACTCCTCTTTCTCCAGCTATTTTTGATGTTTCAAGGATGCTGCCCATTCAACCAATGCAACATGCTGCGCTTGCTCCAGCCGTTGTATTGGCCCTGGATGAAGCTCTAGTGGATGAAGCTCTAGATGATCTGCAAGATTACTTGTCACATTACTCTTTAAAATGGTACATCAACGGCTGACACACTATCTTCTGGATTGTCATCTTGGAGCTGTTGCCTTGCTGTATTAATCCATTTTTCTGTCTCATTTATGAACTGGTCATTGTTTGGCTTGAAGCACACTCTTTAACCAGCCTCTTTTTCATCTTCAGGTAGCAGCACATCATCATTTACATGAACAAATTCCTTCAATAGCTTTGTACATTTCTTTAGTTGTTCGCCAGTAATGTCTGGACTTTCATTTCTAAACATAAGTCGATTAAAAATATTCGCTGTTAGTGTTAAACATGACAAGTTTTGATCTTCTTGCATTGAAATGCTTTGATAGGTGTTCTTACAAACTGTGTTTTTCTGTGTTTTACTGTCTTCTTTTGGTCAGTTCTGGTTCTGCAGCTCGGCGCCGCTGTCTCTGACGCACATCGTTGTCCGCCAGTCAGCTTGTTAATACAACTTTCCGCTTCAGCAAGTGTTCATAAGTAGTGATCTATGACACAAAGTCTACTGACTTTCATAATGAGTGCCATCTTAGCACAACCAAAACTTTTTTGTTGTTTTCTTTCATTCAAAAGTTACCTTCGTTCTTGTCTTGTCCTCCACACTCAGTAATGGCGTCTGACTTTACGAGACGGTTGTTTACTTAATGTAGTGGGTATTGTTTCAGAATCTAATAACCATAGGTCCGGTAGGAACGTAAATTGGGAGCTTTGCCCTTCGACTCAGCTCTCTCTTCCCCACGACAGAGCAGTGCAGAGTCTGCATCACTGTAGATGCCGCACTAATCCGCCTGTCCAACTCGCGTTCCATTCTTCCCTCACTCGTGAACAAGACCCTGAGCTACTTACTCTTCCACTTGACCCAATCTTGTCGCCCACAAACCAAAACCCCTCGACGCCCTGTCCGTAAAAGTAATGAACAGAATCGATTACAAAGGGAAACCCTGGCGGAGTCCAACCCTCACTGGAAACAGGTTTGACTTATTGCCGGCAACGCGAATCAAACTCTGACACCTGTTATACAGGGACGAACTGCCTGGATTAGGTGGTCTGATACCTCATATTGCCGGACGACTGTCCACAGTATTCCCCAAGGAACACGGTCGAATGTCTTTTCCAAGTCCACAAAACACATGTAGACTGGTTGGGAAAACTCCCATGCATCTTCAAGGACCCTGCCGAGAGTATAGAGTTGGTCCACAGTTCTGCGGTCAGGACAAAAACCACACTGTTCCTCCACAAAAAAACACTGATTATGGCTAAAAACAATGAACTTGTTTTGCCTCGCCGGGAAATGGGTCACCGGGGTCCCCCTCTGGAGCCAGATCTGGAGGTGGGGCACGATGACGAGCGTCTGGTGGCCGGGCCTGCACCCATGGGGCCCGGTCGGGCACACCCCGAAAAGGTAACGTGAGTCCCCCCCTCCCATGAGCTCACCACTCGTAGGAGGGGCCAAAGGGGTCGGGTGCAAAGTGAGCTGGATGGCGGCCAGAGGTGGAGGCCTTGGTGGTGCGATCCTCAGCTACAGAAGCTAGTTTTCTTGGTATCTTACATCAATAATAACCACATCAAGGTGATGTCATGAGATTTGGTGTTACTTGTTGAATTAGTTTGGATTAACTCACGCGGTAAACAATCATGTGCTTCCCGGTTGCCAACATGCCGTCAGCTGGATGAGGAGGCAGTGATGGCATAAAACACCGAAAACAATCACCAAACATGTAAGGCTGCAACGTAAACTAAAGGAAAATGAGATGGAATTGGAGAAAACTGCTTTTATTACATCCTTCTTGCAGGAGGAAATAGGTAGCCCTGTCCAATGAACAACCCTGAATTTCCCGCTGATCACCAGGGAGTCCCCTCCCTTCAAAAGGTGAGCTTAGACCTAATACTCCCATAGCCACCAACAGGCCCTCTAGCTCCACCAGCAGCAGCAGCTAATCGTCCAACTGCCACCAGCTTACTTGCAACACATCTCAGTCTGCTCCCCAAGGGCAACCCACTGCTTCTACCATTTTGCTGACCCAGCCACAGCATACTTTGTCTCCCATACCTCCTTCCACCACAACCTCAGCTACAGTTGCTCAGCCAGGTTCAATACATTGTGCTCCATCACCGACCTAAGCTGTTGCACCACAGAACAGGCAAACAACAGCTCAGATATAACAGGCTCATCCGTATTCTACAACACCACCTTGCCCCAACGGATGGCAGCACCTCCACCAGGTTTCAAAGCTGCACCTGGTACAGATCTAATGAAGCTATAAATAGCTACTTATGGACTCCCAAGACTTGCTTTTCCCCAATTCACAACTTAGTCGGACTTTGCACTGCTCAAAATGGCTCTGGATAACCTGCTGAACTCCCGTACCCACCTCACAGAGCAATTTAGGGGTCTTATTGTCAAGTGCCTATATGCTAGCTGAAGCCTATATCCACAACTCTAAGCCATAAACCTCCAACCTCCAGGCACCTTAAGCCAAATATGGTCAACCCCAACAGCTTGTGCAGAGTGAGTTGGGAGCCATCTTGAACTCTCCTCCAATAAGATTTGGAGATTCAGATGCCTTTGACAACTTTGCCATGGCAGTGCAAGCTTTGGTGTGTATGCTTTGTTCTGACGGTGAAAACGGCTTCAAACTCAGATGTGGCTCTCACGTCGACAGGCTGCGTACCAAACTTCCTACTAGAACTAGAGATCTTTGAGTATAGCTTGAACCACAGCATTCTGACAACTGGAACAGATAGGACATACACGTTGTCAGATTTTTCCACTTTGTTCCATCTAAAATCACAAGCAAAGCAAATCTCATCCACAGCCTACACGTTCAAAGACCAACCAAATTCAGTTAGGGTCAAAAGGAACGCCAGGGTAATTCATATAAACTGTATTATAATACTGAGAGCCAGGCTAAAGCGACCCTTCCAGAACCAGCTCTCAGTACAAGCTCACCCAAGTCTAAAACCAATCCTAAGCCATACCGTCTGTACTGCGACACCCAAGAACACTATTTTGAGTCTGTGCCGACCCTTTCAGCAGCAGAAATTTCTGACGTGTCAAGTATGTAAACAACACCTCATTCTGCTCCACGTGTGCCACCAAGAAGCCAAGAAATTCCATACAGCTCAGAAAAGAACATGCTAAAGTTAGTCAAGGTCTGTTTGTACGTTGCTGAGAACGCCCCTAGATGGATTTGCTTTCCTCGATGACGGGCCACAGAGGAATCTCATTGTTCCATCATCAATGCAACACCTCCATCTGACCAAAGAGCCAGAACACCTTTCCTTATGTACTGTCCGCCAAAAGGTGATCCACCTGCAAGGAGCATCAGTATCATTTGAAATATCCCCAGCTCATGCGCCTAAAGCAAGATAGCATTACCACAACCATCGTTCATTCACTGCTGCAGAGTTGAGCCTTTCCGAGCACAACTACCTTGTCATGTTTCTTGCGTGTAAATATTCCCATTTACATTTACTAGAGCAAAGCCACATTGTTATGTGAGTACTAGAACTGCTACACACACTAAAGAAGGTCAGCAGGCCCTGGAACTACTAGAGCAACACACCACCTAAGCAGAAGTGGACGGAGTGACAAGATATGCTACACTATTGCTAAGGCACTAGAACATCGCCCTCGCTCCCCCTCTGTTGCGTTGTAAAGCCACATGGAATGATCTTCTCAGTCTGTCAGGGGAGCCGGACAGTGATAGTAATCTGCCACTGAAAGTGATTTTTTGTTGGGAAATGATGCTCTGCATTGGATGATGTTGGTTGTCCATGATTGAAGGGAGCCTCTTCAGTGTCCTTTGCTCTGCCAAAGATGTCGGGCTGTCGAGCTAACGTGTCTGATACTTCTTCTACACCTTTTCCTGAATTGTCCAGATTACATGCACATTCCAACAATGCACAGGGCTGCGCTCCCAGAAGCTGCGTGTGTAAAAGTTTAGGAAGACCAAAAAATGGACCTGGTCAGAGAAGTAGAGGCCTCAACTCCAGAGAATGATTTAACGTTGGCCTACTATCCACAGCAAGCTAGGACTTCAGCATCTGGGGCAGGTGGAGAGTTTCTGGCCCTGATGAGAGACTATGGCTGGACAGAGAGGAATATCTGCTGTTGGCGCTCAGGCCTTTGAGCTCACTTTCATTTCAACCTACACCCCAGCGCCACCTGCTGTGAGTCACTGAGATGGTTCGGCAAGATCCAGTACATAGACCGCAAGCAGTCCTATATAGGGGGGCCTGCCGACACCAGCGCGTCAAACTTTGACACATGGCAGCCATTTAGTTCCTCATCAGCGATGTTTACCCAGGAAAGCTTCAAAGAGTAGAATGGGGCCATTACAACAACCCCAAGATTCCCCCATATCAGGCTGTGGAGGACATTAAGAATTATTTGCTCTGGTTTGAGCGTATTGCAAAGACATGGAGATGGCCAGAGAGTGAGTGGGGCTGCTGACTAGTTCCACTCCAGTCTGGGAAGGCACTGGAAGCATACACAGCCATGGATGAGGACAGAGCACATTGCTATCCCGACCTGAAGGCAGCGTTGCTGGTCAAATTTTACATCTCTACAGAGATGTACAGACGGCAATTCCGGGTCTCGATTGTACCTTCCGGCGAGAAACCCACCCAGACCTATAACCGCTTGAAGGGTCTCTATTGGCGATTGATAAGGCCAGGGCAGCACACCAAAGAGGAGGCGGAGGAGATCACTTTGGAGCAGCTGCTTCGAGTTCTTACAATGGATGTCTTCCTCATTCTCTGTTTCACTCTGATGCAGTCATTCTGTCACTGCAGAGTAATGTAAATTTAATGTAGATTTGTTGCAGGTGTCATCTGGATTCTTCATGAGGTTCTGTTTTTCTCGTTTTTCTTCAGCTGTTCTGATGCTGGACAAGACACAAAAAACAAAATGAGCTCAAATCAGGACATCTGAACGAAGGCTACGAGGAACGAACAAATGACCCGGTGGGCAGCCGACAGGAGGCGGTGTCCTCTTGTTGACCTCGGCCACACGCCTCCCACTGGAGTTCCCTCAGAATCTGGAACTGAGGAAAAATAGTCTCTGGCGAAGAATCATCCACAGGAGGAGCAAACATCCTGGAGAGGGCATCGGACTTTCCATTAAGTGACCCAGGGCGATATGTGAGGGTAAAATCAAACCGGGTGAGAAAGAGAGACCAGCATGCCTGGCGAGAAGTCAGACGCTGTGCGGAGCGGATTTAGGACAAATTCCTGTGGTCGGTGACTATGACAAAAGGCTGAGCCGCGCAATCCAGCCAGTGCCTCCATTCCTGCAAGGCGAGGACCACTGCCAGGATCTCTCGATTACCAATACCATAGTTACGCTCCGCCTTGGACAGACATCTTGAGTAGAAGGCGCAGGGGTGCAATCTTTGGTCAGTGCTGGAGCGCTGGGAGAGTACTGCCCCAAACCCCGAATTCAACGCATTCACCTCAACAAAGAAAGAAAGAGGGATCAGGATGGACAAGCACTGGAACTGCGGTGAAGCAAAATTTGAAACGCTGAAACGCAAAGTCGGCCGCAGATGACCGCACAAAGGGAATATTGGAAGATGTAAGCTTAGGCAGAGGTTCTGCAACTTGCTAAACTTTCGTATGAAACACCTGTAAAAGTTGGCAAAACCCAGAAACCTTTGCAAAAGCTTCCTTGATGTAGGAGTCGGCCATTCGGCCACCACCTATGTCTTGGCGGGGTTTTGACTTGAATTAGTCTTTTGAATCCCAAACAGAAGAGGAGTGAAACAAACATTTCTGAGCTTTGACAATTAATCAATTGGCTGGTAACCTTTGAAGAACCAGGCGAACGTGTTGGTGGTGGGAGGAAATTGACGGAGAAAATATGAGAATGTTGTCAAGATAAGAGACAAAACAACCAATCATGTCACACAACACACCGTTAATAAGACTCTGGAAGTCGGCGGGGGCATTAGTAAGACCAGAAGGCATAACACAGTATTCAAAATGTCCTAGAGGAGTATCTAATGCCGTCTTCCACTCATCACGGATGATCTTGCAAGAGCAATGCAGGATGAAGCTCGGATGGAATGATGTAATTCCAAATCACATTGCACAGCAGTGGCTAGCCTGAATCAAAAAGCTGCAGTTTGGAGTGGAGAGTCTACATGAAATCAGCTCCATCATTTTTGTGATGCTAGCGAAGTCCATTTCAGCTTTGTCAAGGGAAAGGCAAGAGTTACTCCACCTAAACCAACCACCATCCCACTCTTGGAATTGACAACAGCTTTGTTGAAGGAACTGGAGCAATGTTTTGGACGGACGGCATGGCTGTGCTTAAGTATACTAACAATGAGACAAGATTCCGCACATTTGTTGCTAATAGAGTGACAGAAATACAAAAAATGTCTATAGTAGACCAGGGGATACACGTCAGCTCACACTTAAATCCAACTGATTACGCATCAAGAGAACAGAAAATTGAATCCTTTGTAAAAAAAAAAAAACAGACCTAAATTGCTGGACCCATCTTTCTCACCTAATCAATCGAGAAACGGCCAGATCCTGATCCCTGATCATTTAAAAGACCTCACTACTGGAGATCCTGAGATGAAGAAATCTGTCATCCTTAATAGTTGTACAAATGAGGCAGTAGATGCAATGCAGCTACTGATCAACTACTCCTCATGGATGCTCCTTAAAAAGGCGGTGGCATGGATTCTTAAAGTTAGGACATATTGCTGAGTCTTTAGAAGTAGAGTCTAGTGCAGATGACAATCAACAGAAAAGACTGCTACACAAACTTAAGGTGACAGCCAAACAAGCCTGAGCAAGAGAACCCTCACAGTAGATGATCTGAAAGGGGGGAAACTGGAAATAATACGCCATTACCACCAAAAGAAATTCCATCTATGAAAAGAAGCAGCCACATATACAAACAACCCGGTCCTGCAAGATGGAATCCTGAGATATGGAGGAAGACTCAATCGTGCATCCATGCCAGAAGAAGCCAAACACCCTGCTGTTCTAGACAAGGACCATAGGGTGTCAGACCGCATTCTACAGGAAATCCATCAAGACACAGGTCACAGTGGTCGCAACCATATTTTATCCAAACTGTGTCTAAAATACTGGATCTCTGATGGAATAGCCTGTTGGCAAATACCTGATTAACCACCCTTCACTAGAACTGCCGTGGAATTTTGGTCCCTTTGGTGTTAAACGTGGAAGATCCACTTTAAAGAGATATGGTGTTATCTTCACCTGCTTAGCAATCCGAGCTGTGCACTTAGAAGTGGCTTCTGACTCTGTCATCAATGCCTTACGACGGGTTTGTTGCAAGAGGAGGTCAAGTGGTGGAACTACAGTCTGACAATGGTACTAATTTTGTTGGAGCAGAACGAGAGCTCAAGAAAGCCTTCCAAGAAGGGAATACCTCCAAATTTGAGAACACTTTGCTGCGAGGTATTAAGTGGAGGAGTATGGGAACATTTAATCAGATCTTTCAAGAAAATCTTCAATACCAGCGTAAAGACACAAAATCTGGATGATGAAAATCTCCATGAGGCCATCATTAATGGACGACCCATTTGGCGTTTAGGCGTTTAGCTCAAATCAACTTTTGCTATTGAAGACCAAGCCATCTCTACCTCCAGGAGTCTTCCAACAGGAGGACCTCTATGCACGCAGTAGGTGAAGGCAAGTTCAGTATACGGCAGACCTTTTTTGGAAACTATGGATGAGAGAATACTTGCCTACCAAGTACGTCAGAAGTATACACAGAAGAATTGTGGTCTGTGTGACAGGCTGTTGGACTCCCGATGCCTTAGTTTCTGTTTGTGTGCTCTTTATTTTGGTAGCACTTCTTGTCTTGTTCTGTTCTCTGCTACCTTTATTTTCATGCTCCAACGTACCTGCACCTCAGTTTGATTATTTAGTTGAGCCAGTGGCCTCTGTATGTGTTGGAGCATTGCTTTCTGTTGTTGTCGACTGAAGTGTCCGGCCCATAGTTTCTGACCAGAGTCTCTGATCAGATCAGCATCCCCTCTTGAGAGTCAATATTACAGGTATATTTGTCATCAACACTGTCACTCCCTGCATTTTTATTGGCGTGACAGTATGTTTACTTGATAGTATTTTGCCTGTGTTCGTTTTGTTTTCCTATTTTTCATGTTTTTTCCCTTTCTTTGCTCTTTTCTTATAATTACGTGCACCCGCTTCTTGTTCCAGCTCTGGTTATTTAAGTTCAGGTGTGCGCACCCTTAGTTGCGGGAAGCCCGAAGCCGCGCCACGCAGCAGGATTCTTCCACGGGAGTTTCCGCCGGCAGCAGCAGTTCAGCCACTGCCGATAGCCGCGCAGCGTATGGGACTCCGCCAATTGCACGCCCAAGGAGCTTCATTCCTCCCGGCCGCTCGTCCACTGTGGCTCCCGTCGGCTGCAGCCGCTGCAGTGGCGCCTCCCCGGGTGTCGCCTGCTCCAGTGGCGTCTCCCAGTCGGCTACGTTTGGGTCTCCGTCCCGGCCGTCTCCCAGAGGGGTCCCGCCGGCGACCTACCATCTTTACTCCCTCCACCCTTCACTTTTTTGGGATTGGGACGTGGGGGGGGGGTTCTGTCACGTCCTGTATTTTTTTTGGCGTGACAGTATGTTTAGTTGATAGTATTTTGCCTGTGTTCTTGTTGTTTTCCTATTTTTCATATGTTTTTTCCCTTCTTTCGTCTTTTCTTACAATTACGCCCACCTTATCGTTCTTGCTCTGGTTATTTAAGTTCAGGTGTGCCTTAGTTGTGGGATCATTGTCATTTTTGTTACGTTGTCTCGACACTCGCGTGTTGCTTGGTTCCTCCGCTGTATTGCTGCAACAAAGTTGTTCATGACCTGCTTGGCAGCACCCTCTACACCATGGCGAGACGAGGACGTGAGAATGATCCCACCAGTATTCCACCACGCGGAGAGCGACTTTTGGACCCTCCAGATTTTCAAAGCAATGGAGGAGGAGACCGCCAGGTTCACACCAGAAGAGCTTGACGACATGGTATGGGTTGCCTGCTCCAGTGGCACCTCCCCGTGCGTGGCCAGCTCCAGTGGCGCCTTCCCAGGCATCGCCTGCTACAGTGGCGCCTACTCGTGTGGCGTTTCCCCGGGGGTCACCTGCTCCAGTGGTGCCTCCCTGGGCGTCGCCTGCTCCAGTAGCGCCTCCCCGGGCTTCGCCTGCTCCAGTGGCGCCTCCCCGGGCGTCGCCTGTTCCAGCGGCGCCTACCCGGGTGTCGCCTGCTCCAGTGGCTCCTCCCCGGGCGTCGCCTGCTCCAGCGGCGCCTTCCCGGGCGTAAGTTCAGGTGTGCGCACCCTTAGTTGTGGGATCATTGTCATTTTTGTTACGTTGTCTCGACACTCGCGTGTTGCTTGGTTCCTCATCTGTATTGCTGCAACAAAGTTGTTCATGACCTGCTTGGCGTCCAAGAGCACCCTCTACACCATGGCGAGAAGAGGACGTGACAGAATGATCCCACCAGTATTCCACCACGCGGAGAGCGACTTTTGGACCCTCCAGATTTTCAAAGCAATGGAGGAGGAGACAGCCAGGTTCACACCAGAAGAGCTTGACGACATGGTATGGGTTGCCTGCTCCAGTGGAGCCTCCCTGGGCGACGCCTGCTCAAGTGGCTCCTCCCCGGGCGTCGCCTGCTTGGTGTCCAAAGCACCCTCTACACCAAGGCGAGAAAAGGACATGAAGAATGATCCCACCACTATTCCACCACGCGGAGAGCGACTTTTGGACCCTCCAGATTTTCAAAGCAATGGAGGAGGAGACCGCCAGGTTCACACCAGAAGCGCTTGACAACATGGTATAGGTTGCCTACTCCAGTGGCGCCTCCCTGTGCGTCACAAGTGGCATTTTTTAGGGCGTCGGCTGCTCCAGTTCCGCCTCCCCAGCATTGCCTGCTCCAGTGGCGCCTCACAGGTCGTCGCCTGCTCCTGTCGCGCCTCCCAGGGTGTCGCCTGCTCCAGTCCCGCCACCCAGGGCGTCGCCAGCTCCAGTCCCGCCTCCCAGTCAGCTACTTTTGGGTCTCCGTCCCGACCGTCCCCCAGAAGGGGTCCTGCCGGCGACCCACCAACTTTCCTCCCTCCAGCCTTCCCTTTTTTGGGAATCATGACTTTGGGACGTGGGGGGAGGGGTACTGTCGTCACGTTTTTCATTTTTATTGGCGTGACAGTATGTTTAGTTCATAGTATTTTGACTGGGTTCTTGTTTGCTATTTTTCGTATGTTTTTTCCCTTCCTTTCCTGATTGGTCTTATAATTACGCGCACCTGCTTCTCTTTCTTGTTCTGGTTATTTAGGTTCTGGTGTGCGCACCCTTAGTTGTGGGATCATTGTCGTTACGTTGTCTAGGCACTCGCTTGTTGCTTCGTTCCTGCCGCTGCATTGCTGCAACAGTTGTTCCTGACCTGTTTGGCGTCCAAGAGCACCCTCTACACCATGGCGAGACGAGGACGTGACAATGATCCCACCAGTATTCCACCACGCGGAGAGCGACTTTTGGAACCTCCAGATTTTCAAAGCAATGGAGGAGGAGACCACCATGTTCAGACCAGAGAAGCAAGGACATGGTATGGGTCGCCTGCTCCAGTGGTACCTCCCCGGGCGTCACCTGCTCCAGCGGCGCCTTCCTGGGTGTCGCCTGCTCCTGTGGCGCCTCTCAGGGCGGCGCCGGCCCCTATCGTCGCCAGCTCCTGTCGCGCCTCCCAGGCGGCTACATTTGGGCCTCCTCCCCGGCCGTCCCCCGGAGGGTACTGTCTCTGCATTTTTACTGGCGTGACAGTATGTTTAGTTGATAGTATTTTGCCTGTGTTCTTGTTTTCCTATTTTTTGTATGTTTTTTCCCTTCCTTTCCTGATTGGTCTTTTCTTATAATTACGCTCACCTTCTCGTTCTAGCTCTGGTTATTTAGGTTCAGGTGTGCGCACCCTTAGTTGTGGGTTCATTGTCATTTTTGCTACGTTGTCTCGACACTCGCGTGTTGCTTGGTTCCTCCTCTGTATTGCTGCAACAAAGTTGTTCATGACCTGCTTGGCGTCCAAGAGCACCCTCTACACCATGGCGAGACGAGGACGTGACAATGATCTCACCAGTATTCCACCACGCGGAGAGCGACTTTTGGACCCTCCAGATTTTAAAAGCAATGGTGGAGGAGACCGCCAGGTTCACACCAGAGGAGCTTGACGACATGGTATGGGTCGCCTGCTCCAGTGGCGCCTCCCTGTGCATCACAAGTGGCGTTTCTTAGGGCGTCGGCTGTTTCAGTTGCGCCTCCCAGGGCTGCTCCAGTGGCGCCTCCCAGGACATCGCCTGCTCCAGTTGCGCCTCCCAGGGAGTCGCCTGCTCCAGTGCCGCCTCCCAGGGCGTCGCCAGCTCCAGTCCCGCCTCCCAGTCGGCTACTTTTGGGTCTCCGTCCCGACCGTCTCCCAGAAGGGGTCCTGCCGGCGACCCACCACCTTTCCTCCCTCCACCCTTCCCTTTTTTGGGAATCAAGACTTTGGGACGTGGGGGGGGGTATTGCTCTGGTTATTTAGGTTCTGGTGTGCGCACCCTTAATTGTGGGATCATTGTCGTTACGTCGTCTCGACACTCGCTTGTTGCTTCGTTCCTGCCGCTGTATTGCTGCAACAGTTGTTCCTGACCTGTTTGGCGTCCAAGAGCACCCTCTACACCATGGTGAGACGAGGTCGTGACTATGATCTGATTCCACCAGATTTCGACCACGCGGAGCGCGACTTTTGGAACCTCCAAATTTTCAAAGCAATGGAGGAGGAGACCATCATGTTCAGACCAGAGGAGCAAGAACATGGTATGGGTCGCCTGCTCCAGTGGTACCTCCCCGGGCATCGTCTGCTCCGGTGGCACCTCCCCGGGAATCGTCTGCTCCAGTGGCGACTCCCCGATCGTCGCCTTCTCTAGTGCCTTTCCGGGCATCACCTGCTACAGTGGCGCCTCCCCGTGTGGCGTTTCCCCGGGCAACAGCTGCTCCAGTGGAGCCTCTCAGGGCGTCGTCTGCTCCTGTCCCGCCTCCCAGGGCTTTCTGCATTTTTATTGCCATGACAGTATGTTTATAATAGTATTTTGCCTGTGTTCTTGTTTTCCTATTTTTTGTATGTTTTTTACCTTCCTTTCCTGATTGGTCTTTTCTTATAATTACGCTCACCTTCTCGTTCTAGCTCTGGTTATTTAAGTTCAGGTGTGCGCACCCTCAGTTGTGGGATCAATGTCATTTTTGTAACATTGTCTCGACACTCGCGTGTTGCTTCGTTCCTCCGCTGCATTGCTGCAAAAAAAGTTGTTCATGACCTGCTTGGCGTCCAAGAGCACTCTCTACACCATGGCGAGACAAAGCAATGGAGGAGGAGACCGCCAGCTTTACACCAGAGGAGCTTGACGACATGGTATGGGTCGCCTGCTCCAGTGGCGGCTCCCTGTGCGTCACAAGTGGCGTTTCTTAGGGCGTCGGCTGTTTCAGTTTTGATGCTAGCGAGTATGGTGATGGCACAACTACTTAGTCCAGCAGAACAACAAAAATGAAGTCCATTGCAGCTTTGTCAAGGGAAAGGCAAGTAGCAGGGCGCATAGACAAAATGTTGAAGACAAAATGTTGGCACCGGCCCAAAATACCGTCGGGTTCTTACTGGTAGATTATAAGATGGTTGTCCACTGTTCGGTGCTACTTCATCAGCAAGTTGTGCCAGCTATGCCCTCAGATGTGCGGAAGACGTCAGGAACCTCTTTGATGCTTCAGTAGTCAAGACAGAACTGCAATTTTTATGTGAATGACTGCCTCAAGTCAATCAACTCCCCGGGTGTGGCCTGCTCCAGTGGCGCCTTCCCAGGCGTGGCCTGCTACAGTGGCGCCTCCTCGTGTGGCGTTTCCCCGGGTGTCGCCTGCTCCAGCGGCTCCTCCGCGGGCGTCGCCTGCTCCAGTCGCGCCTCCCATGGCTGCTCCAGTGGCGCCTCCCAAGATGTCGCCTGCTCCAGTGGCGCCTCCCAGGGAGTCGCCTGCTCCAGTCGCGCCTCCCAGGGCGTCGCCAGCTCCAGTCCCGCCTCCCAGTCGGTTACTTTAGCGTCTCCGTCCCGACCGTCGCCCAGAAGGGGTCCTGCCGGCGACCCACCACCTTTCCTCCCTCCACCCTTCCCTTTTTTGGGAATCAGGACTTTGGGACGTGGGAGGTGGGGGGGGGGGTACTGTCGTTACGTTCTTCATTTTTATTGGCGTGACAGTATGTTTAGTTGATAGTATTTTGACTGGGTTCTTGTTTTCTATTTTTTCGTATGTTTTTTCCCTTCCATTCCTGATTGATCTTATAATTACGCGCATGTGCTTCTCTTTCTTGCTCTGGTTATTTAGGTTCTGGTGTGCGCACCGTTAGTTGTGGGATCATTGTTGTTACGTTGTCTCGACACTCGCGTGTTGCTTCGTTCCTCCGCTGCATTGCTGCAACAAAGTTGTTCCTGACCTGTTTGGCGTCCAAGAGCACCCTCTACACCATGGCGAGACGAGGACGTGACAATGATCTGATCGCACCAGTATTCCACCACGCGGAGAGCGACTTTTGGAACCTCCAGACTTTCAAAGCAATGGAGGAGGAGACCGCCAGGTTCACACCAGAGGAGCTTGACGACGGGGTATGGGTCGCCTGCTCCAGTGGCGGCTCCCTGTGCGTCACAAGTGGCGTTTTTTAGGGCGTCGGCTGTTTCAGTTGCGCCTCCCAGGGCTGCTCCAGTGGCGCCTCCCAGGACGTCGCCTGCTCCAGTTGCGCCTCCCAGGGCGTCGCCTGCTCCAAGTCGCGCCTCCCAGGGCATCGGCAGCTCCAGGCCCGCCTCCCAGTCGGCTACTTTTGGGTCTCCGTCCCGACCGTCCCTCAGAAGGTGTCCTGCCGGCGACCCACCACCTTTCCTCCCTCCACCCTTCCCTTTTTTGGGAATCCGGACTTTGGGACGTGGGAGGTGGGGGTGGGGGTACTGTCGTCACGTTCATTTTTTTTGGCGTGACACTATGTTTAGTTGATAGTATTTTGACTGGGTTCTTGTTTGCTATTTTTCGTCTGTTTTTTCCCTTCCTTTACTGATTGGTCTTATAATTACGCGCACCTTCTTCTCTTTCTTGCTCTGGTTATTTAGGTTCTGGTGTGCGCACCCTTAGTTGTGGGATCATTGTTGTTACATTGTCTCGACACTCGCTTGTTGCTTCGTTCCTGCCGCTGCATTGCTGCAACAGTTGTTCCGGACCTGTTTGGCGTCCAAGAGCACCCTCTACACCATGGCGAGACGAGGACGTGACAATGATCTGATTCCACCAGAACTCGACCACGCGGAGCGCGACTTTTGGAACCTCCAGATTTTCAAAGCAATGGAGAAGGAGACCACCATGTTCAGACCAGAGGAGCAAGGACATGGTATGGGTCGCCTGCTCCAGTGGCGGCTCCCTGTGCGTCACAAGTGGCGTTTTTAGGGCGTCGGCTGTTTCAGTTGGCCTCCCAGGGCTGCTCCAGTCGCGCCTCCCAGGGCGTCGCCTGCTCCAGTCGCGCCTCCCAGGGCGCCGCCAGC